>OZJO01000031.1:0-14312 GCA_900406225.1 Acrobeloides nanus
TATTGTTGATCCTGGTTGGTGTACTTGGAGTTTTATCATTTCTCTTATGGCATGCTTTCGATTTTGCTCTCCCAAGAGTAATTATTGGAGTTATAACAATTCTTGAAGTCGCTACATTACTTGTGGCAGTGCCAGCATTTATTAATGAGAAACACTTTTGGCTGTTACCGTTTATTGGGACACAAGTGAGTGTTGCTGTAAGAGCAGTAGTCAAAATAAGGGGTGGGACCAAAGGAGTCGAAAAAATAGAATTTTCAAAAAGTTCTCCAAATTTTCTGAAATTTTGTATTCGGAGTTTTTTTGAATGGAAAATACGAATCTGAAGAAATTTTTTGATTTTGACCACTGGAAGTTACCCCTACTAGGCATACTCCTAAAGTAGCTCAAAAATGTGTATTCCCTGAATCAGGGTCAGAGAAGCATTTTCATGCCTCGGCAATGCGCGCAATCGATTCCCCACCTAGAAAACCCTAGGACTGTCGAAAATTTCATTAAAAATCGACTCCTATAGCCAAATATCAGCATTTTAAAATTAAGTTGTAACATTGAAAAACCCCAAAAGTCTGAACATTGACACGAAAACATGAATTATGCTCAAAAAGACTGATTGGATCGTATTCAGCATACATTCTTGTCTAATATTGAAATGTTTTTTTGTCAAAAACGAATTTCTGGAGCCCATCATGTAAACCCACAATACTTTCTGAACAACCTGGAGAGGGTAAGGGGTCCATATTTTCGAAATTTCGATGACAGGGTAAAAAATGATAACCCTATTTTAACTAACTTATTTTAGATCCTAGCTTGTCTAACTTGGGTGGTTCTAATTGTTATCTACCTTGTTATACTCATCAAGAATCAAATTGAGGGCACCGGTGGTGAGGTTGGAAATGTGCAAGTTTTCTTACCCGGTGTGCCTTCAACCGGTCTTGGAGACACTTCTATGTTGGGATACAATCAAAGTATGTGACCAATTTTAGAGTCAAAATAAAATATGTTTAGATCAACAAATCGTCAGAATCCTGGGGCATTTGTTTCTCTTACTAATGGTTCAACTATATATTGGGTATACTATGTGGGCTGCATATAGGGTAAGTTATTCTAATGTAATCACGGAGGCAAGGGGCACGTGCCCCATAAACCTGAAATCGTAAACGTGTAGTGTCTGTCTGTGTGTTTTCGCTTTAAACAATCCTTCATTCGCTTCAAAGTCGGGATGATGGATGATGCCGTTGATTTCTCTTGCGAAAACTGAAAAGATCATATTTTATTGAAAATTGTTTATATTTTCGTGCCTTTTTTGTTTCAGTGTCAAAAATGTTAAGAATTGGGAAAATATATCGAAGCAGTTCGAAACCAGTTGCGGAGATGTGCGGCAGTTCCGAAAAGATCGTATCCATTCCTTGAAGACGCGTGGCGACGTCTAGATAAAGCACTAATTCGTCGCAATTATTGCAGCTGAGACGCGTGGCGACGCCTAAACGAAACACTAATTGTGTCGCAACGCAATTAGTGCAGTCGCGACGCGTCGAAAACGTGGCGAGGTCTAGACGAAGTACTAATTACTCGCGATGCGTGACGACGTCTAGGCGGTACTTTCTTACTTTTGTTAGAAAAATGAAACAGGTTGAAAAATTTCGTAAGAAAAATGAGGTTTTTCGCGTTGGTGCCTCCGCCCAAAATTGGGTTCTGGCCATTCTAATGGATGAGAAAATTTGTAACTTTTAAACTTTCAGATTTTCCGATCACGAAACGGTGCAAATATCACAGTGAAATACGCGAAAGCCAAGAAATATCCTCATAATGTTGTGGTACTAGAACAAAACGTGGATGAGGCTATATATGGGAAGAAGTCAAAAGTCTAATATAAAAAATTATATAATACAACAAATTATGTGCATAATTTTTCTTTGCTTTGAATTTTATGTTTTTTCGTAGTGATATTGTTACCGGTGCTAGTCTTTTTTCTTATATTTCAGTATTTTTTTGCTAGAGATGGGATTTTGACGGAAAATACAGTTTTTTCGATTTTCCCTGATTTTTCAGGTTTTATCGAGAAAAGCTGGAAAAAACTAGAAAATCCGGTTTTTCAATTTTGACAAAAATCCGGAAAAATCTCAGTCCAGCTCTATTTTTGCATAATTTTTTTTAAATGTCTGAATCTCGGTTGATATTCTTTTAGCATAATTTTAATGAATTACTTACCGAATATACGTGTGCCTTAATAAAATTTAATATTATGCAAATTTTAATAATTTTATTAGCTTACTATAAGCACGGCGGTTTTTTTGGCGAAAATTCGAAATTTTACAAATGAATCATGCCATTCGACTCAGCTCAACGAGCCGAGTAAAACGAGGTATATATTGTACAAAGGCGCTAACGATTCACATCATACATGGGCAAGGGGGTAGGTCGAAGATCCAAATGCGATACGTTTGTCGACCAAAAAAAAACGTATCGCATTTCATACATAAAAAAATTGTATCGCAGGTCCTGCGATACAATTTTTCCCTCGTCTATCACACCCAACTGCGACATGTTTTCTAAATTTGACCCTCTTGCGGCGATATGGGGGTGGGTCAACCCACCCCTTGCCCACGTATGATTCACATGGCTGAGTGGTTAGTGTGCCAGGATTTTCACATATAGGTCGTGGGTTCGAACCCCGTGTCAAATTTAATGTTGTCAACTCAAAATCGATTTGTTGAGACAAATGGCCAAAAAAGGATTTTTGGAGAAAAATAGCCAAAAACGAGTTTTTGAGAAGAATGGCCAAATATGGATTTTTTGAGACAAATGGCAGAAATTGAGTTTTTTGAGAAAATGAAAATCCTAGCACACTAACCACTTGGCAATGTGAATCGTTAGCGTCTTTATACAATGTTTACCTTGTTTTATTCACCTGGTTGAGCTGAGTCGAATGGCATGACTCATTTTTATAATTTCGAATTTCCTCCAATTTTTGCCAAAAACCACCGTGTGAGCTACATATATTTTTTAATATATCAAGATTTATATAGCTTTACTATTTTAGTACCATTATAAAAATGGAATGATTAGCAATGCATTTTCGCTATCGATATCTATGCACTTTTCTCGGCCTATCAATTTTATTCTATTTCTTATTCTATGTTGATTTTAAAGGACATCGAAGAAAACGTAAAAATATCGAATATGCAAATTTTGAAGAAGATATTCATAGAAAAGAGCTGTATAAAAATTTTCTCAAGTAAAAATAAACGCTTAAATGACCAGCCATCTCGGAAAAAGTTGTCCACAGCGAATGAAAATTTGCTAAGAGTCTGATGTTTGTATTTTTGCTTTATTTTCAAAACTTCTAAGTTGATTGTACTCGAAGATATGTCCATCTTCAATTTCTGCAAATTGAAATACTCGGAGCAAATTTTCTTCGAATACAAACTCAGAAAAAGTTGAAATTCCTGGCATTAAATTTTTTGGAGCTTTTGCAATTATGTCTTGATCTTCAAAAATACTTACAACATATAATGAGAATCCTTTTATCGATTCTCTTCAAACACCATAGCGTAGTGGAAAACCTACGACTTTTTACGCCTCTGGTGCCAAGTTCGATATCCACCCGCGTCCATTAATTTTTGCATTTTTTGTTGTAAATCTTGTTCCCATAGGGTAATTTTAACCGCTGATTACGAATTGGATGTTTTACGAAAAACACTAGAAAGCCCTGAAAATCAGATTGTTATCTATTTTTATGCGATTTTAGATAAAAATCTGATTTTCATGGTTTTTAGTGGTTTTTGTAATAAAAAAACATCAAATTCGTAATCAGTGGCTAAAATTACCCCTAAGGTGATCAAAATTTACAAAAATCAATGTACGCGAATGGGAATTGAACTTGGCACCAGAAGCGTGAAAAGTCGCAGATTTACCACTATGATATAGTGCCAAATTTTTTGCAAACTTTGATCGCCTTGTTGCCATCTTTTGTTAAAATTATGAAAATTTTAGTGGCAAAGAACACTGCAACATGGCATCATGTTTCAACATGTCGAAATGCAGAGACAAACAAAACTTAAGAGTGTATGTCTATCCAGATGGAAAAGATGTCATCCACTCAAAAGTTTATGAAAATATTTTAAAAGTGCTGCGAGAAAGTCGATATTATACACAAAATCCAGAAGAAGCATGCTTATTTGTATTGAGTATTGACACGATTGATAGAGATAGGATCAGGTATAATTAAATTTAAAAAATACTGCGACTCCTAGCGGGATCGATCTCTCGACCTTATGGCTTAGTGGATAGTGTTTCAATTGAAAAAATGAAAGCCAAAAATTCTGCGACCAGTTTTATGGGGTGGGATAAAAATTTGGTGGTTTCATTAGCAACTTTATTGAATCGACCAAAAAAAATTTAATCCTGGTGGGATCGACCAGTCTGAGTGCAAAGTAAGGCGCTTACCACTGTACTATGGGTGATGAAATTTTGCCACGACAAAATGACTTTTGGGCGCGGAATCGAACCCACGCCCTATGAGTGAAGGCCGAGCACGTTATCCAATCGGCCATGGGTCATACCCAAAACCCTATGATATGGCACTCGTTTTGAAGCGCTTGGCGAGCTGAGTCGATTGGCAAAAATTGTTTTTTAATTTTGACCCTTACCTGCACCTTTTGATGCGCCGTGGCATGAGGAGAATTTTCAAAAAATTGAGTGCATGGTAAATTTTTTTCATGAAAATTTTTTAGCGAAAGCTACATAAAAGATGTGAATGCTCAAATTAAAGCGTTACCTCCAGAACTTTGGAATGAAGGAAGGAATCACATCATTTTTAATCTTTATCATGGAACTTATCCAGATTATTCGGATCACGATCTAGGCTTTGATGTTGGCTATGCCATGATTGCAAGAGCCAGTGCTAGTACACAAAATCATAGAGGGTGCTTTGATCTATCGTTTCCACTGTTCCACAAAGAGCATCCTGTTAGAAGCGTGCCTCAGGTATAAAAAAGTATACGAATTTAGAGAAGTACCGGGAGCCGAGCGCTAACGCGCTCGGAGAGTTGATTATGACTCCGAGCTGTCGTCCCCTACAACTTTTGTTTTAGCGTTCGCAGTTTAAATCGCTCGAAAAAAAATATTCGGATTTTTATCACAAATATTTCCATTTCGAATATTTCAATTTTTATTACAAGTACCCGACTTGCTGATAATAACCAAATTAATTTTAGACCCCTATAGTAGAAGACCTGGATGAAGATGCCCATCTGGTTAGTTTTAAGGGAAAACGTTATGTGTATGGAATCGGTTCGGAAACTAGAGACTCTTTGCATCATTTACACAATGGGAACTCATGTGTTATAGCGACCACATGCAAGCATAATTCCGATTGGAAAAAGTTTGAAGATGGACGGTGTGCTATGGACAACGAGGAATATGACAAGTAAAATTGAATACGCATTTTCCTCCAATGACAAAACTCGATACTCATGATGAAGTTGCAAGCGTCTCACTTTTCACTCAAATGGTCGAGGATTCGATTTTCGATGTTGACCTATGTGGGGCATTATACTTGTGACCCCTGGGGTCGATTATTGTACCTTACAAGTGACAAATTTCGAGATAACCACGTGTGAAGTTAGCGAAATCTGAAATTTGTGTATTTAACGAAAACATGTACGCGCATTTTTCTACATAAAATTTTAACTTGCACCAATTAAAGGTTGTTTATTAAAACGATTATTCAAAATTATCTGATTAATCGCTTCAATAAATAACTTTTAATTGATGCAAGGTAAAAATTATAGCAGAAACATGCACGTACATGTTTTCGTTGTAATAAACCAATTTCAAAAATCGCAACTTCACATGCGATTATCTCAAAGCCGTTAGCGATTCAGGACATACCGCAAAAATAAAAAATGCTTCATTTTTCATGAACTTTCCGAATATCAACAAAACTGTTTTCCGCTCGAACTGGTCATTTAAATTTAACATAAGTTTTTTAGATGGGACTACAACTACTTGTTAGAAAACTCAACTTTTTGTTTGACTCCAAGAGGAAGACGATTAGGATCGTTTCGGTAAAAAAACTAGTTTAAAAAAATCAAATTTAAAATTTTTTTAGATTTCTTGAGTCCCTTCGAGCTGGTTGTATACCAGTTGTACTTTCAGATGAATGGGAATTGCCATTTTCAGAAGTCATAGATTGGTCCAAAGCAGCTCTTGTTGTGGAAGAAAGAAATGTTCTTTTTGTAAGAGAATTTTTAAAGTATTAATATATAAGGCATCTTGTGTGGTTCTTCGTGGGAAATGGAGTAGATGAAAAATTTCTCATGTTTGGCGAGAGTGTAAGAAGTGAAAATGTGAAGCTAAAAACGAGTACCCTGAGAGTGTGTAAAAAATGCTTTTTTAGGTCACCGATATGTTATGGGACATCCCTAAAGAAAAGATCCTCCAAATGAAGCTACAAACAAAACTACTTTATCACAAATATTTTAGTAGCGTTGAGAAAATTATCTCAACCACCTTGAAGGTACAGGATGAGACATAAAAAAGTGAAATTTTGTGATTTATATTTTGTCATGAAAATTGCTTTTCTTGAGTAACAAGTTGTCTTTTGACTTTTTTCAAAACATAGAAAATCGAATTCTATATTCATTTAAAAAAGAATAAGATTAAGATCAAAATAAGATCAAAAGACAACATTTTACCCGAGAAAATTGCAATTTTTCTGCAAACATAAAAATCATAAAATTCCGCTCTTTTATGCCTTACCCTGTAGAACTTTTTTTCTAATTTTATATTTACCTCTAATATATAATTTAAGATAATTTTCGAACGTCTCGAAGGAGAATATAGAGAGCATAAAGATTGGAATAAGCTCATAGAATTTGAAGAAAATTTATTGGAGCCTAAATTTACGATCGTCATCCAAGGGATTTTGAGATACTCGTCTAGGCTTAATAGGATTGTTACAATGGTGTCGGAGATATCAGGGATACAAAAAGTATTCTTTTTTAAATATGCATATAGGAGACGATGGAAGGAGGGAGAGGGATGCGCCACATTTTTTCACTTTTTGACCAATGTGCTCGATAGAGTCGAAAGTAGTCATGGCATAAAATGGCTTCAGGAAGAGCAGGACTTTGGACAGTTTTTTTGAGTCCCTCAATGTTTTTGGTTGCCACGATTTCTTTCTTTTTCTTCCTTTTGACCCAAATCTCACTTTGGTCCTGGGCCGGGGTCAAAGGGCTTGGAAGCCCTTTCGGCCTATGTATCCTGTTCATCTATTTTCTGTATAAAATATTTTTAAAAACTTTAGATAATTTTACTATGGCCAATACCTAGAGGACAACCACCAGAAATTGAAGCTTTTCGAACCAATATTCCCATAGAAATTATCCAAGTTGAACAAGTTGTAAGTATCATATATCACAACATATGTAGATATTGGCGAAAACCCAAAAATTGGGGTAGTGGTGTGGGAAAAGAGGCATCCGTTCAGGTGCCCTCCTCTAGAGGGCCAATAATTGGAAAAAATCATCAGAGTTCCGCTATATTTTGTGGTGGTGCCCCCTTAGTCGACCCTTCTGCATATGCAAATAGGTAGTGCTATGGTATAGAGAGAAGAGTACGAAGAGGTGGGGGCACTTTCTCAAAAAATGCTGTTTTTCCTAAAAAACATAGGGGACCTTTATGATTAGAGATTTTTTTAAATTTCGACTCACAGGGGTTCACCTGCCCCATTGCATACGGCACTGGGACAGTGGTCTGACAAATTGGGGGAATTTGGGATGTCCGGAGTTCCCAAAATAGCAAAATTGTTGCCAAAAAATGATCAATAATGCATTTTTGGCAAATAGTGAATTTTATGCAAAAATTACAATAAAAATTTTAGGACCAAAGCGAATTCTTTAAGTTAAACTATCACAATTTTGATGGAGATTTTGTCGTCTTTTTGGATGAGCGCGTAAATATAACTGCCAAAGAAATCCAAGCGACTTTAAATTTTGCACTTGAAAACCCAGCTCAAATGTCATCCTTTCATGCGTTGCACTACAATGTGAGTAACCAGATAAAAAAAGGAGAAATTTGATAAAAAATTTTAGCAAGAAGAGAAAGGTTATCAAATTAATGCACCTCAAGGAGTGGATTTTTCTATTGGATTACTTCATTTTGCTATAGTTCCTAGGTACTTCACTAATGCAAAAAAGCATATAGAGTCGGCAAAAAGAATGGCTGCAGACCAAGTTGTTTCTGAATCTGGGATTATATTGATCCGCTGACTTTTCATCAAAATTTGGCTCATATCCAGACCATAGTCATGGACATCAACTACAGCAGTCATGTGCACCAATTGTGCAGTCAATTTTAAACTACGTTGCGCAGTCCATATAGCAGTTTCAAACTGCGCTTCTTGATGCAGTCTCAAATTGTGCTTCTCGAGGCACTACTTTGTTGGATGACCTACGCAGAGAAACTATTGCAACGAAATAAGCAGTTTGAAATTGCATCGAAAAGCGCAGTTTGAGATTGCGTCAAAAAGTGCAGTTTGAAACTGCTATATGGACTGCGCAACGCAGTTTCTAATTGACTGCGCAGTTGGTTCACATGACTGCTGTAGTTGATGACGTGACTACGGTATAGGTATGAGCCAAATTTTGGTGAAAGTCGGCAGATCAATATTGTCCCAGATTCAGAAACAACTTGGTCTGCAGCCATTCTTTTTGCCTATTCTTTATGTTTTTTACATACAGCTAAACTTAAATCAAAATAAATTTTAAAATAAAATGTTACGTAAGCCGACGTGAACAAGGATTTTTGTTTTCTTCAATATAACACGAGCGATTGTTGGCCAAAAATGCCATTTTTTGGATTATAACTCACTTTTTTTAGACATTTCCTTATTGAATATCCAAATTATCTAACAAATATCTTGATCTCTTATGCCAATGCCTTACCCCAATGCCATATTTTATTTTTTAACTTTATGCTAGCTGATCTCACTTTAAATCCTCCCTTTTTGGTTGGACAACGAGCCATAGAACCGTGGATGCTCAACCGTAATTACACTATTTGTTTTAATAAGGTAAAAATCAACATCAAACTTTTACGACTATATTCGAAAACTCTCTGCACGTCATAAATTGATTCGGCGAAAATATATTAAAACGAAAATCTGGGCCTAAGCCCGGGATCCATGGATTTTTGCGCAAAAAGAAATATTTGTGGCCCAGAACGAGGGCCAGCCCGAATAGAGAGTACTGGCTTTTCCACCTCTAGGTGCTGCCGACTGCACTATTGAGATCGATTTTGAATTATCTGTTTCTGATATGATTAGCATAACTTATTTTTTAGATTATCCACACTTATTGGTTTGACCAAATCCCTGTATTAAACTCCATTGTGCGCCAAAATTTGCATTTTTGAAAACTTATACTGTATGGGTATTTTGATCTCTTTGTTATAAGTATTATGGGATATTCAATTTTTGTTTTTAACGGATATAATATTAAGATATACTATTAATAAATATTTATAATATGTCAAACCTCGATAAGAACCTAGGGATTGGCCTCAAAGTGGCGTCTTATCAAGGTTTTTTACACCGGAAAGGGTTCTCCGGAACCAAATTCACTTCGTCTCATATCCCATTGAACGTAGTCTAAAATCGAAAAATATTATTTTTCGAAATTTTCTCAAAAATGACTCTATTAGGGGTAATTTTATGCGGGAAACACGTTGACGATGTTATTTTTGCATAAAAATGCTTCCATTTTTTAGATAATCGAATTTTTACATATTACCTTTTTCGAAATATGTTCGTTGTGTGTTCGAAAATTCGATTTTCTAAAAAATGGAAGCGTTTTTACACAAAAATAGCATCGCCAACGTGTTTCCCGCATAAAATTACCCCTAATAGGGTCATTTTTGAGAAAATTTTGAAAAATAAAATTGTTCGATTTTGTGCATGCTTACTATTATGTATCAAAAATTCCATGTTTAGTTTGTGTTTCGTTTGCCTCAAAAATACGTGTATGGTTTTTAGTCATATTGCTTGTGATTCATGTTTTAAAACATGAATCACAAGCAATATGACTAAAAACCATGCACGTATTTTTGAGGCAAACGAAACACACATTTTTTAGACGATTAACCGAGACATTAAGCTAAACATGGAATTTTTGATACATAATTGTGCACATGCATAATTTTAGATCACGTTCAATGGGGTATGAGTCGAAGTAGTTCCAAGATGTTTACTATTTCGCAGTGTTTTCTATACCAAAAGTAGTGTCATTTACTAGTACTCATGTACCTTATTTAGATCTTCAAGTGCTTCCTAATTTCGAAGGGATCTCAGCAAGCGTAATATGATTTCAAAAGTTAATTTTGAAATTTTAGGCTCCAAAATGCATTTTTGAACATTAAAAATATTAATAAAAATTATTTATAGCTGTTGTATTTATTGTTGTTATGTATAAACAATTATTTTTATCAGCCTTGTCACTACCAAAAAAAATCGACTTACGACCATATGGTAGAAGGGGGGAACATTAGGAAAATTTTTTTCTATTTTTGAATTTCGGGGGAAGTGGGTCAATTGACTCACTCGTACGTGCCTGATTGTACGAATAAAAAGTACACGTAAGAATTTACACGTTGTTAATTTTTTATTTATGAATAATTTAGTGTACAGAAGAAAGTATAATTCTTATCAGTTACGTTAGCAATCATAAAAAAAGAGATAAATACATCAGACTCCGAGAGTAAAAACTTGTAAAGTAATAAATAAATAAATAATATAAATACAAATTGGTTTTAAAAGATTAAAATTATAGTACTATTAAGGATTAGCGGACCCACTTAGCGTGAATTTTTTTCAAAAATTTTTGTAGCTTTTTTTCTTTAGAAATGACCTCTCTAGGAGTAACTTTATGCGGAAAATCGATTGCGCACATTTCGAACCCTGAAAATGCTTCCTGACTCCGATTCAGGATATGTATATGTTGTATCTGATTTTGAATTTCATCCAATTCTGAATCAGACTTTGAATATTCAAAATCGGACAGCCGAGTCAGAATCGGATGATATTCAAAATTGGATACAGCATATTTATTGAAACGAAAATGATCAAAATTTGAATTTTTTTCATTGACAAAACACATGCTTATGAACGGCTCATTTTCCGAAAAAACTCGCTTTCATGTTTTGTCAATACTCGCAATCGATTCCCCGCATAAAGTTGCCCCTAGAGAAGTCATTTCCAAAAAAAGCTAAAAAAAATTTTTTGAAAAAATCACGTTAAGTGGGCTCTCTAATCCTTATTAGTACCAAAATTATTTACAAATTTACATATAATACACTAGTCACAAAAAATTACAATACACTAGGGTGATTTATGTTCCTTCTCGTTATCCAGTCTCTTAAAATTTTGGCAAAATTGAGATTTTTGACTACATAGCAAAAATTAATGTTGGGATTTGTCCCCAGCGAACACCTGTATTAATTTTTCCATGTGTGTTGAGAAATTGAATTTTAATTGATTTTCCATTTGAGAGTTTACGCTCCATTTCATCTTTACCATAAATACCTTTAAAACTAGTAGGCCCCTAAGATAATAATAGTAAAATAAATAAATTTTGCTTTTACCTTAATACGAGCTGTGATTGAATATACAAAATTGGGAGTAATAGTAAAAGGGATAAGGAAATCAATACGATACGATTTGTTACTATTTTCACATATATATGATTGAGCGTCAATTGCTATGTGACATCCGGTTTCTTCTTCATGTAACTAAATTTTTGCAAAATTTATAAAATTCATATCAGGGTTTATTCGAGTTCGAGTACTCGAAAAACTCGAATACTCGATTTTTTGAGATTCGAAAAACTCGAAATCGAAAAAATAAGTCTTATCCTTTTTTTTTAGTTGTCACAGTTCTGGTCACTCCCTTGTTAGTTAAAAATTGATTCAATTGCCCAATGACTCGGTTGAAATTGACTCAGTTAGGGAGCGCAAAATTTTCATCTAGCGAGATCGGACCCTCGACCATTTAGTGTAAAATGAAACGCTTGCCACTCCACTATAGGTGATGACTTTGTACAATTGGCGTGAAATGCCCTATTTACAAGCTTACGTCAATTTCAGCAATATATTCAACTTCTCCAATGTTCTCTTCACAGGGACCATATAGCTTTATGCCACATAGAGTTAGAGGGATATTTATTTTAAAACTAAAAGGTAGAGAAATTTTCGAAAAAAATATTTTATGTCTTAAAAAATAGATTAAATTTGTTGTATAATGGAAAAAATTGGGATATTGATAAAAGGAAAAATCACAATTTTATCCCAAAGAATATGAAAAACTTTAATATATCATAAAATTTTCATGATTTAGGGGAAATATTCTCCATCTCAACTTTGCAAACAAAATTTTTTACCTAATACTATCAGGCTCCCCAGCACATGCCCAGTTATTAGTATAATCTTCAAACCGTGTAACTTCCAAAAAGCCTCCCATTTCTTCTTCCATCAATTTTGACAAAGATACTTTTAAAGGTTTGATGATTAGTTTTGCCAAAATTTCATGTCTCCTTTTGCAATATTCTTTCTTTTTCACAGTTTTATCGAGTGCTTGTTCTGCTAAAAAATTGCAATGTGTACTTTGTGCTATTTCTAAATTTTTATTTGGGTGTTCTCGTTGCCCTTTTCCTATCAGATTCTAGCTTCTAGTTTAAATTATTTCCTAGATGAATCAATTTTTGAACAGTTATTTTACCGATTTCAGTGATTTCTTGACGCCATTTACATTCATCTTTCAAATCATTTGAACACAAATCAACATGGCTTTTAATAGCGCTAACAAATCGAACACTTTTTATTGCTTTTGCCTAAAACATAAAAACGTGTGGGTGATGAATAAGTATTATCAATCTAAGCTAAAAATAAATATAGTGCTTTAAAAGTTATATCGCACTCACTCGTCGGCCGAATAGTACATCTTTACAACTGATGATAAGGGTCCAAAAAATTTCCTTGAAAGGTACTGAAATTGCAAAATGTCTATTTTCGGGATCAAAATCTTCGGTATATCCCGATTTCGGGATCTCTGCAACCCTATTTTCAGATTTGTGATCCATTAGGGAGGTGGGGGTACTTAAATGGAGTATCCCCCTTGCCTACTCCATTGAGTACCTCCTCCTCATGATTTTGTACCATTGATTCCTATCACTGAGCCCTATCAATAGACAATGGAATTGGACTTAAGGTTATAGAGATAGAACAAGCAGATGAGCAAGCATACCGCGTTTAATATTACTTAAAGCTAAATCAATACTTAATAAAAATTTACCCTTCTAAATCGATTACTTGACGAGTGCATACGTTCATCACATCTTTGGGCTTGCTAAAATAGATAAAGAATAAAATAAAATTATAAAAATTTTACTTTCAAATATTGAGCTAAATCTTGATAACTTTTTAAATATTCTCCAACCACTTCTGGGCTTAAAACAGTTGCATATTGTTGGTAAAATTTGGAATTTTTCAAATCTGAGCAATGAGCTCGAATAATAAAATTCTTTTGTAAACATTTTCCAATATAAGATTTGAACAATTCGGAATAATTACTTAAACAAAGCTCAATCATTTTATTAGTATCAAGTTTTTCAATACAATCTGCGACTACAAAAAGATTCCAAGTGTTGTTTATATACGGTGAATATGGATGGGCTCCAAAAGCTAGTTCGGTAAGCATAATTCCAAGTGACCATGAGTCAACTCGGTCATCATATTCGTAATTCAATCTGTCGTTAGTATAATCTCGTTTCACAAAAAGTTCTGGAGCTTGATAACAGACAGTGCCAACAAGGGATTTTGGCCGTGAGCTGACTTGTTCACGAGTTAGGCCAAAATCTGCAATCTAAAAATTAGATTGCGTCCGCAAAAATCGGGTCCGACACTTGCGGACCCGATTTTTGCGGACGAACTTTTGCGGACCAACATTTGCGGATCCGACATTTGCGGATTGTAACGGGCAATCCGCAAATGTCGGTCCGCAAATGTTCGTCCGCAAAAATCGGGTCCGCAAGTGTCGGCGCGCTTATCGGGGATCCCCTCCTCCCCACCTTGCCGACATATGATTGAAATCAAATTTGAAAAAGCGCGTCACTTTTTAAAGAACTCACCTTGATTTGACCGTTCCATTTTAATAATACATTATCAGGTTTAATATCTCTATGAACACAGCCTAAATCATGCAAATGACACAAGCCATTGATTACAGCAGCATTAACAAACCCAATCAACTCTTCTGGGAATTT
>OZJO01000032.1:0-12487 GCA_900406225.1 Acrobeloides nanus
ATGGCTAAGCCTAAGTCCAAGGCTAAGCCCAAAGCTAAGACTAAGGCTAAGCCTATTGCTAAGCCTAAGGTTAAGCCTATGGCTAAGCCCAAAGCTAAGCTTAAGGCTAAGCCTAAGTCTAAGGCTAAGCCTAAATATACTCAGATAAATATTTTATCTACTCAAATAATACAATAATATTCCCTTCGATAAATGACTTTATTTGGTTGCTAATTATTTTCACCATGAATCGAGTAAAAGGCACGCGCTTTTGAGTTGCATTTCCGAGTTGCGCAATTTTTTCGAGTTGATCAAGAAATAAAACATAGCATTGACGCACCAGGATAAACCCAAAATCAAAAAACCAAAATACTTAAAGCCTCATAATACAGCCCCCGGTGGTTGTACTTTTCGATCCATCCCCATCTCTAGGGGGTGGTTTTATTTTTCGATTAAATTTTGAAAAAAATTTCGAGCATAATGGGCTTCACTTCACTCATGATTTTTGAAAACTTTTTATACAACTTTTTAACAACTTTTTCAACAAAATTCTAACATGTTAACAAAACATTTTATTTTTTAACAGTAACAATTATGATAACAAATAAAAATCGAACAAATGGAATAATACAATTCTAATTCGAGGCTAACGAAGTATCACTGTAGTAACCATTCTCTTCGTCTTGTAACAAATCCACTTGTTCGAAAAGGTTGATAAGGCTATCAGTCTCTATCCAATCGAGCATGCTGCAAAAAATTTTTCCTGTTGGGATGGCTCCATTTGCCTTGAAACAGTGTATTTCATCGTCTTCTGAGCCGTCTAATGCGTTCGTTATTCCGCAGGCCTTAAAACAAGTCTATGTAAGTTCTTGTAAAATTAACTGACTTTAAATGATTTTGCAATACATTCGTTAGATAGACCATTCCAAACTTCAACAACCCAATTCAAATAGACGTTTATCGAAGGTGCGCGAGTATTTCCACTAGGAGTTGTAGTTTTTTGTCCGTGCATCATCCAATCGTCATACTGCTTAATCTTGGCCTTAAAGGAAGCATTCCAAAAAAATTGGCATCTTTTTACTTCATTTATAACGAATTTAATGTAGTTTTCTGGAAAAATTCGATATTACGGCACCTCCCCTCCCCGTTCGATTCGATATAACGATCCTTCCTTGAGTGTAGATAATTAGAGATCCATTGTTTTTACATGGAAAGAAAGTTCCCAAATTAAATAATGAACATAATTATCTTAGAATTATTTTATCATACAAAAACAAAATAGGTTTTCTATGAAATGGGCTTAATGTCATAAAATGTCGTGCTAATGTCATGCTAAATGTATGTATAGTAGAAAATATTTTTAATATTTGAGAATGAACACAATTATCTTAGAAATTAAAGAATGAACACAATTATCTTAGAATTCATACGAAAACAAAGTAGGTTTTCTATGAAATGGGCAATTAATATCACGCTAAATGTATGTAGCGTAGAAAATATTTTTATTATTTGTCCGATAGTAAATATATTAAGCGTTAATAAATCGCTTCCATTTTTAATCTAATTTTGAGCAGGAAATGTTTATATAAGTAGAGACTATCATGAAAAAAAACAATTCGTAAAATTGCTTGTCACAAAAAGTGATTCTCATTTCTGCGTACAAAATTCGTTTCAATGTCAATTATTTAGTGTCATTTGGCAGTCATTTTGTAATCTCAAAAGGAAAAACTTTTTTCCTATGAATTTTTAAATTTTGCCGTGTCGCTAATTCAAAAATATAATGTTTTTTGTACATTTTAAAAAAAGAATCAAATTTTAAACATTTTGCTATCGTTATCTAAAACCTTTTCAATTTTGTAATTAATTTCTCTTTATTTTTGCCTGATGCAATAAAAGGTTTGAGTATTGAAACGATTACAAAATTAAAAAGTTATAATTTTTCTTATTCGTGCATTGTTTGCACACAAGTTTTTATTTTTTTCACGTAGGTAGCCCCCCTGTTTGGAATAAAATTCTTTTTGAAAAAAATTGACTCCGAGTAAATCTCGCGTTATGATAATATCATAATTTGTAATCGCATTAATGCGATTACAAATTATGATATTATTATAACGCGAGATTTACTCAGAGTCAATTAATAATCAAAGTGTTGACTCAAATTTCATGGTTTTTGTTTTCTAATTGTTCTCAAAGTTTTATGACCAAATGCCAAAACAAAAAATGTTATTACAACTGCCATACATGCTTTAAAAAAGTTATTTTGGAGTAAATCGAACTTTTCAAAAACTCATTATAGTCTCTATTAGTGATCGATCCCGTCCCGATCCCATCCCGTCCCGAAATTTTTGAGCGAAACTCGATCCCGTCCCTGATTCCGACCTTCCCAGACTCAATCCCGTCCCGAGGCGGGATAAAAAATACACCCCTAAAAATACCCCTCCCCCTAAGTTTTTATACCCCTAAAACGGATTTTTAGGGGTATAAAAAATGGGGTTAAATTTTTTATTGGGTTGTGGCATAAGTTGTTGCGGCTCAAAAAATACATCTAAAATCAGCATTTTTCGCTCGTTTTCGATGAAATTTTTTTCAGTAGTAAGCAAGAATGTATGACGAATACGATCCAATCAGTCTTTTTTGCAAAAATTTACATTCAATTTGAATGAGAAAATAAAAATTTCAATTTGCGCGGGGATAGAACCCTCGACCTTACGCGCGAAAAATTTTTTTGCTCCAATTTTGAAAAAAATTATATATTTGGAATCAGGACAGCTTACTTATACAGAAAATAACAATTTTTTAAAGTTTCTCCGGTGGAAATATAGTGTGCGCATTAAACTTTAAAGGGTGTAAGGTTTCCATTCATATCTCTCCTGTCTATGACAATAATCTATATTTGACAGGAAAAACCGGATTCGATGAAATTTTTTTCGGAATAGGGTAAAAAAATATGATGGTGCAGTTAACTTTTTGACTAGATCATGTTTTCGAGTCAATAAAAATTTTTCAAATTTTTCATTTAAAAAATGCCTATTTTTGGCCAAAAATCGCTATTTTTTGGCTATTTTTGTCAACAAAATGCGATTTTTTATAGCAAAATGCCATTTTTAGTCATTTTTGCCCAAAAACTTGTGCAACCAAAATGCAACCATTCTTACAAATCCATTTGGAAACCATTGGTAGACCACCAAAAAAAGTTTGTTCTTTCGCAAAATTTTGATTGTCCTGACCTATTACCAATGTGGTCCGAGTATTCGGTATGCGAGCTCGATAATCAAAAGGGGTACCCCTCTGAAAAAATTCGTTTGGACGAAATTTGGCATTGAAATCTCGATTTCGACGCGCCACTAAAATAAACATTGTACTTTAATGCTTAAAATAAACTTTTCGAGAAAACCGAGCTTTGGGTGTCACAAAAATTTAGTAAGGATACTTATTTTGATAATGAATTTTATCGATTTCTAGAAAGATTCGTTCAAAATCTCTCTTACCAAAGTTGTAGATCTTGATTTCTTCTACAATTTTCTTAAAGGTTACTTTTGATGAAAATCGATAGAAAAACGACAAAATCGCACGAAAAGGAATAACCCTTAAAAAATTTTGTGACACGTTTTGTGACATAAAGCTCTATTTTCTTAAAAAAGGTGTTTTAAAGGACCAGTCTACTTTTGGGGAGTTGATGCGTTGTGCAAGAGCACAAAATTCGGAGCATTTTTTGCTTTTACGGCATTACTTGAAAATCTAACCGTAAAAAGTTATGATCGAAACAAAATTGAGAAAAAAACGCGCAAAACTCGTTGAAAAAATGAAGAAAGCCAAGTAGAGAGCAGGCCACCATCTTCGAACTTTTGCATCCGCATCGAATGAAGTGTGATTCGGCCTCTGGCTCAATCTTCAGTTTAAACTGTCGCGTAAGCCTGATGTAATATTGTGTTGCTAGAACATTCGAGCATCGGCGGCTCCGAAACAAAACACTGCGGCTTCAATTTTGATCTTCGATTCCAAATCAAAACATTTTGTCTCTTGGGAATGTAGCGTGCCGTAGTGGATCAAAGTTCTATGACTGATCGCATTTCATCAGCTATGAAGCACAAAAGCATCTAACAGAAAATACAAAACATAAAATACAATAAAAGATGATTAAGCTATCACCTATCATAGGTGCGGTTACGATTTCGTAAATCCTGGTTACTAATGAAATGTTATGTGGGTGGTAAGGTGTTAGGATTGTGATTGATGGATGGTTTCTATATAAACTCGTTTGAAAATTTTTTCGCAATTTTGTTTCGACCATAACTTTTTACGGTTAGATTTTCAAGTAGTGCCGTTAAAGCAAAAGATGCTCCGGATTTTGTGCTCTTTCACATGGCATTAATTCCCCAAAAGTAGACTGGTCCTTTAAGGTTAAGTAACGTGGTAATGAAGTTCAAGAAATATTTGCTACTTTATTTGATCTTCCTTCTGTTCTCCACACCAGTACGCTTACAGGAAAATCCAGCTCATCTTTCTTTATCTACAATTCCATCTTCGACTACAGCTCTAACAAATTCTAGCATAGTTTCCAATATATTCAAACCAGTTCAACTAGCTGATACTCAAATCCTGGTCGAAATAATGTTCACAGTCGCGCCCATTGCTCTCTTCCTTCATNTTCCTTCATATATCGATTATTTATATAATCGTCTTTTCTAGCAAGCGTACAAAATATAAGAACATGTTTTATAAACTAGTAGTATTCATAAGCTGTACCGATATCTATTGGTGCCACTATTTAATATATGAAGGACTGTGCAACGTTAATGGTCATTGTCCTTTTGGAGAGATGGGAAATGTTTTTATTTCATCCGTAGCTCAGTACATGTTCTTTCTTTGCATGAATATGGACTTGTTGATTGCGTTCAATCGGTTTTCAGCAGTGGTTTTGTTTAACCAACATGAGAAAGTTTTTAGCCAGAAGAAGGGAATGTTTTATGTATTGCTGTTCATGATAGGCTCGGCACTCGAGTGTATACCAACTTGGATTTATAAAAAGAAATATGTTAGTTTATTTGAATATTTATTAAAACTAAATATTATAAGTCAAATCTCCATATAGCGACATCTCCATACAATGGGTACTATAACTTTCGCCACGTTTCATATTCGCCACGACAACTTTCGCCACGTTCGTGCCAATATACATATTTATTGCAAATCAGGCAACTCAATTACCGGTTTTCCTCTAATACAACCCCCCCCCCTCCCTTTAATATAACCCCTCCCCTAGAGATGGATAAAAAATACAATCCCCCTACTAATAGAACCTCCCGAAAAATTGCTTCCTCTTATCGAAACGTGTAATATTTATGTGTTTTGGAGGATTAGTTATAACTTTTTGAGCTCTAATAGAACCCCCTTTCTAATACAATCCCCCTCTAGAGATGGATCGAAAAATACAACCCCGGGGGTTGTATTAGAGGAAAACCGGTATTCTGAAATTAAATGTTTATTGACACAAAAGTGGCGAAAGTTACATGACGAAAGTTAGCGTGGCAAGATTCGTTGCATAAGTTATGTGGCGAAGTAGTGGTAAAAATTTTTCGCAACATCCCTGTCAGCCACAGTTTCTTTGTAACCATTTAATTTAGAATGTTGAAGTACAAACACTTACCTTCCTAGACATTCCACCTGAACATATTGTAACATTAATAATATGGTTTGAAACGGGATGTACTTATTTGGTCCACGCAATTCTAGCAGTTTTGTGAGTTTTCCATCGTTATTTTTTTATTATTAAAAAGTTTTAGATACATATGGTCGTTCTCTGTTTATAGAAGGCATATAAAAAATTTGGAGACGATGACATCTGCACAGAGAAAAGAAGGACGACTTTTAATGCAAGCTGTTTTCAGTGGAATTCCCTGTTTTGTAATTATAACTTTTCGTCATCTTATTCATTTACCACTGATTGAATTGATAGGTGCCGATTGGTGCCTCCTGAACGGCCCTATCGTGTATATTTGGTTCAACTCGGAAATTCGATCAGATTGGCTGGAGCTTATTGGCTTGAAAAACGAAGTTAGACAGAAACTTTATATGAATACGTTTGTGATTAACAAACTTGGCCTAAGACCAAATGCTGTTAATGACTCTAATGACAAACAAAATACTCAAATTCAATCTAGCAACAATGTTATTGAGGCACCAACTATGGCGTAATTTAAAAAGCAAAAGTTCTTTATTTTTTGTTCCAATGGATCGTATTAATATTTTTGAATTTTTTTATGTTGATACAATCGTTGTAATAAAAAATACTCGTTTCTTTTTATTGAACAAAATAAAGTTGTTCAAAATTGGCTTAAATGATCAGAAAGTGTTGGCCATAGCCCAAAATGGTAAAACAATTTTTGGGCTAAAAGAAATAAGTTAACATAGGTTTTAGGATCTTGAATGAAATTACCCCCAGAAATATGATTTTGAGGGAGAAATTTTAAAATTTTTCGATTTTCGCCTCAATACATACCCTTATTTTTATTTCCCTAAATCAAGGCCAAGAAAGCATTTTCACGCTTCGGAAATGCGTGCAATCGATTTTTCTCATAATTTTACCCCCAATAGGATCATTACGAAAAAATTTTTCTCAAATGGACGCAAAATGCACCCTCCCTTTAAAGTCTTCAATTTAATCTTCTATAAATAAAAATAAATTTTCTTCCGCCTTATAGGAAATCGTACAAAAACAAAACTACATAAAAGAAACCATATTCAAAGCATTTTAAGTACTATACTTCATTTTTAGTTTAAAAAAGGAAAATTTAAAGTCTTTCATAAGCGATAAGAAGCCTTAAAAATTTTCGCAGATTTTTCAAATGTACAGGGTGATCCAAAATTTCTGTCCCAACATTTTATACCAAATTAACACAGCAAAAATAATGTCTACTTTCGATAAAATTGTCCTTAAGGGGTTTTTATGCACGGGGAATCGATTTCCACAAGAATTGAGTGATGGAAAATTTTCTAATGTCCTGTACGGGGGTCTTTTAGGGTTCAAAGGACCCAACATGTAAAATCATTACATAAGTGTTAAAGTCCGGCAGTTTCGGTGTTTATGAGGAGTTTCTTGGTAGAAAAACGGCCCAAATCGCTCGGATTCGTGTTTTTCGACCAAGAAAATCCCCTGGACACTGAAACTACCGGACTTGAACAATTATGTAACGATTCTCCATGTTGGGTCCTTTGGTCCCTAAAGACATGGCATCAAAAAAATAAAAGATCCTGTACAGGGCATCAGAAAAATTTTCATCGCTCAATCCTTGCGGGACTCGATTCCCTGTGTGTAAAAGCCCCTAGAGGGACAATTTTATCGAAAGTGCACATTGTGTTTGCTGTGTTAATTCGGTATAAATGTTGGGACGGAACTTTTGAATTACCCTGTATATGGGTTGAGTGTCAATGATCAAGAAGTGGTCTGTTTTCATCGGATAAGTTAATCAAGTTGTAAGGCTTTACTTCGAAGATAGAAGACATCTTCAAACAAATACTTATATACAACATAGATGTGTTTTTATCTGTGCTAAAGATGTATATGGTAGATTTCTAATTTTTAGGCACCATTTATACTTCCGTCGCGACGCGACAGAGCATTTTTGTGTCGCGCGACAAACTTGTCTCGCGAGTGACTTGTCGCGCGATAGTACCTGGCTTGAAAAGACGTCGAGTTCAAATCCCACTTAGAGCCAAATTTTTTGCCACTGTCGCGTGGTCAGCACTTATGACGTCGCAGGCTGTCGCGCGACGTATGGCGCGACAGCAACTATACACGACATTGGAAAAATTGTTATAAATGTATTTGCTCTGCGATGAGAAGGAAGTATAAATTCTGCATAAGAAAAAGTCGCTCAATAGTCGTAAAGTTTGACTATAAAAGATTAACGCGGACAATTGCCCCCTGGCTATCCACCTAATAAAACTCAGAATTTTATTTAAGGATGGATACATCGGTAAACAAATACAAAACTGAACAAAAAGAAAAACAAGGCGGTGCTTGGCGGATTTTCCTACTTATTAATATCTATTTCATAGTTACAAATTTTGTAGATGCTCAAAATCTATCGGTAAGCACGGCCTTAAATTAGCCAGAGGGGGGGGGGGACTAGGGGGCGCTATAGACCCGCTGTCGTCCAAAAATTAAAGGGAAAAATGCAATTTTTAAGGAACATTTTTCATGATTAGCCCCCCCCCCCTCTGTCGTGGATTGTTCTCCATGCCGCAAAATGCTGACTACATCTATGAACATAACTATCATTTTATCCATTTTGTTGTAATTCTTGATTAGGTTCTTGCCCCTTCTCGAAATATCACAGTCGCTTTATTGATCCCATCAAATCTATCAGCGTCAGATCCATCGGCAAGTACGGTAGACACTTCCGTTGGTTTTTATCAATCTGCTGGTGCTGTTACTGTAGCGTTAGAACGTATTGAACAAGAAAACTTGCTTCCAAACACCAATATTACGTAAAATAAAGATTTTAGAGAAATTTATTTTTTATAACGTTGCAGGTTTGTTTGGTATTTCGATCAATGTGACGAAACTTTGGCAATTGGTTATACAGCAAAAGCCGCTGCTAATGGAATTGATGTTATTCTAGGCCCAGCTTGTCCGGCAGGTAAAAGTTTTTCACGTACTTACTCTACTAGCTAGTTAGTTAGAAAAAGTCAGAGGAGGTTGGGCCATAGGCGACGCTAAAGGGAGGAGGCAGAGGGCCATGGTTCTCTAAATCCGAAAAATTAAAACTTTTCCCTCTTGATCCATAGGTGCACAAGTAGGGGGGGGACACTTTCCCCTAAATACAGCATGTTTTTGACCTTTTTTTGGTCGCCAAACGTAAAAATGTCGTATTTTTGGTAAAAAAACATGTCGTCTAGGGCCAAAATACGACATGTTTTCGCATTTTTGCCCTCAATACGACGACATAGGGGAGGGGGGGGGGGGGGGGGACAGTCCCCTCTTGTGCACCTATGTCTTGATCCCCCTTATGTTTTGTCCAGAAATTTTGAAAAATTTTCTTGTTAGCCGCAGTATCCGCAGCAATGACTGCAACATTTTACAATCTTCCAATAATCACATGGGGCACTTTAATGCCATCTGCACTCAATGATCCTGTCAAATTTCCTACGGCATCTACGACAGCTCTTAACTCAAATAGGTATATTGCAATATTCTATTTTTTGTATACTAACTTAAATGTCTTGTTAGTATGGTGGTAGCTTTGGTAGAAACACTTAAACAATTTGACTGGACTGAAGTTGCTCTTTTATACACTATTCGCAGATCTGATCTTGTTCCCAGATGCAGTTATTTAGTTTCTGATATTGATGTATGAATTTTTATCCTACTACTATAAACGTGTATGTCTGTCAGACGATCTCGAAAACGAGATTGTCCTAGAAGACTTGCCTTTAGTATAGGAAACTACAACATCTGGTTTTTATTTTTGACCCAGTCGGGAATTTCGTATATTTCATGTACAGAGCGATATCCCCTACTAGACCCCTCCTAGAAACTAAAATTTTCCTTTACGAAATTTTACTATACTCTTATCCTCTGACGAGCAGCATACGAAGGAACAGTAAGTGACTCATACCCCACCCCAATGATTTTTCCCTTGTTCATTGAATCTAGGTGAACGCGCTCTAAAGTTTAGCGAGTTGGACTAGTTCCACTAAGGCCTTTTAGGGCAAAATCGAATTAGGGATAGTTGACTTTAGAGTGAGTTGATTGTAGGACAAAGGAAAGTGGAAATGGCGCTAGATGAGCTCGCTCTAACGTTAAATCGCCCTAAAATCAACTCGCTCTAAAGTCAACTATCCCTAATTTGGTTTCCCCCTAAAAGACCTTAGTGGAACTAGTCCAACTAGCTAAACTTTAGAGCGAGTTCACCTAGATTCAATGAACAAGGGAAGGAAACTATTGTGGGGGGGGGGGGGGGTATGAACCACTTACTGAGAATGTTCCTCCTTACTGAGTATGCTGCTCGTTAGAAAATAAGAGTATAGGGTAATATAGTAAATCCTCTAGAGTAGCCCCCCCCCCCCGATTAACAGGCATCCTCGATAAGCGGCCGCCCTGGGGTCGGTCTCCAGCATGGCCTGTTATCAAGAGTGTGTACACTGTAGTATAGTATACTTCTTAGTATACTTCTCGACTGTAGTATACTTCTTACGAATTATTTTTAGGCAGCTATAAACGCTGATGACAACATGACCCTAACCTATAAACGTAATATTGCAAACGATTCATATGCTACTTTAAAAATTAATCTTGCGAAATTACAGAAAATGGCAAGAAGTATAAAAAAACAAATATAAAAAAATTGAAATTTCAGTATTTATTTGTTGCTTTGAATCACTTGCTGACAGAAGAAATATTTTACTAGCTATGACTGAGCTTGGTATGAGCACCGATGAATATGTGGTTTTCATGCTTGAAGTTTCTAATACTGGGTTTATAAGAAGTAGATAACAAATTATTCTCAGCCACTCTCCCCTATACTTTTCAGCCACTCAAAACCAAGCCTTGTCTTACCCCTTCCTCAATTTTTGTGCGACTATAAAATTTTTTTAAGGTGGTCAATACCTTTGGGTTGACACAAATGTACCTCCTGATGGAAAAGATAATATAGTGAAAACGGCAGCAGAAAAAGTTTTAGTGGTAACATATTTTATATTACACAAGGTGTAATTAGGACAAAATTGTAGCATACGGGCATGTTTATAGTCTGTTTCAGCGCATGAATAAAAATATTTTGATAACCTATAGTTAAGTGGTTAAGATCTAATCCTGCTCCGGAGCAGGATTAAGCACAACACAGGCTGCGGTCCAAGACGTCAATTAAAAAGCCTACCCTCCTCCAGAACAATTGCCCCAGCAAACACATAAAACAATTGCTTCCGAATCAATTTTCCATGGGGGGGGGAGTCATTTTTCCTACTGGGGCGGTTGCTCCTCGTTAGTCCAGTGGTTCATTGAGCGATTACCCCCAGCTTTTGGCAAAAATTGGGGCAATTTTATTTTTGGTTGGCTGGGGGTAATTGTTCCATGGGGG
Source organism: Acrobeloides nanus (assembly GCA_900406225.1). NCBI lineage: Eukaryota > Metazoa > Nematoda > Chromadorea > Rhabditida > Cephalobidae > Acrobeloides > Acrobeloides nanus. The sequence continues at coordinate 11,061 of OZJO01000032.1, forward strand.
CAATTGTTCTGGAAGAACTGTTGAATCGCCCCACTCGGCTACTAGTCACTCGATTAAGGGTGATGGGAAACAAGTTGACCCCCCCCCCAAAGTTAATACAGATTTTCTTCATAACAGAATTTTTTTCATAAAGAGTGATGTTCTACAATGTTATTCCTGAGATCAAGACGAACATCTTTGTAGAATATCACTTTTTGTGAAAAAATTACGCTATAAAGAAAATTCTAATTAATATTGGGTGGGGTCAACTTTTTCCTCCCATTTTGTATAGACAGGCAAACTGTCGCCACGCCAATAAAATAGATCTTGGATCTTTCGATCTAACATTTTTTTAATAGATGGATCTTCAACCCCTAAATTTATACAGTAATACATTTAATTCTGATGTAATCAATAATATCGCACAATGGCCATTTTATTGTAAAAATTGTAATTCTCAAGGAACTAATGTAGGTTATTTAATAAGCTAAAATTTACGGCGCACAGCGTGTCAACTTATATACGAGTATTTTGTCTATGAAGACGATCTCGGGCACGTTTGATTTAACCCCCCCCCCCCCAACGCTAAAACTAAAGTTGTAGGGAAAGAAAATCTAAGACTTTTGACACCACTTTTATGGGCGGTATCCCACTTCATCCACTGGACAGGTCATCCACCATAAACACTTCATCCATCATGAACACTTCATCCATCATGGACACTTCATCCACCGAGGACACTTCATCCACTGGTCAGTTCATCCATCATGAACAGTTCACCCACCATAGACAAATTATTCATCAAGGAATTTTCATACATATTCTTACCTAATCAAATAAATTGTCAAAGCAACAACCCTTATAATTTCAAGAAAATTTTTTGTCTCTATAGTTATTTTTCGAATTGAACTATTGTGCGACCTGATGCAGATCCAGAGAGAGAGCCACCAGATGTATAAGGTCCTCAAAGGTCAAAATCGAAGAAATGAAAAATGATACCCTACCCTTATCAAACTGTAAATACAATACTATGTATATAAAAATGGAACAAAGGCATTGGTCCTATTACATTTGATGAAATGTTACTGATGGACAAAGTGTCCAGTGGATGAAGTGTCCATGATGGATAAACTGTCCATGGTGGACAAAATTACCAGTGGTTTTTATGTGTCCATGGTGATTGAAGTACCCAGTGGATAAAGTGTCCAGTGGACGAACTGTTATTGATGGATGAAACGTCCGGTAGATGAAGTGTCCATGGTGGATGAACTGTCCAATGAATGAAATGGGATACCTCCCTTTTATGTGTGTATCCCCTCAAAAAATTTCGACTTTATGCCGTCACCAATTTTATATCGGCATAAAAAGCGCTCAGTCACCTTTTCTTCCTTCCGAGCGCTCGGACCCCGGTTCGTTACTAAATATGGCTTTTTTAGGCTTCTTCAAAT
>OZJO01000032.1:12587-23646 GCA_900406225.1 Acrobeloides nanus
TGTAATTCTCAAGGAACTAATGTAGGTTATTTAATAAGCTAAAATTTACGGCGCACAGCGTGTCAACTTATATACGAGTATTTTGTCTATGAAGACGATCTCGGGCACGTTTGATTTAACCCCCCCCCCCCCAACGCTAAAACTAAAGTTGTAGGGAAAGAAAATCTAAGACTTTTGACACCACTTTTATGGGCGGTATCCCACTTCATCCACTGGACAGTTCATCCACCATGAACACTTCATCCACCGAGGACACTTCATCCACTGGACAGTTCACCCATCATGAACAGTTCACCCACCATGGACAAGTTATTCATCAAGAATTTTCATACAAATTCTTATCTAATCAAATAAATTGTCAAAGCAACAACCCTTATAATTTCAAGAAAATTTTTTGTCTCTATAATTATTTTTCAAATTGGGCTATTGTGTGACCTGATGCAGATCCAGAGAGAACCATCAAATGTACAGGGTCCTCAAAGGTCAAAATCGGAAAAATGAAACCCTACCTCCTATCAAACTGTAAATACGCTGCTATGTATATAAAAATGAAACAAAGGCATTGTCCTATTACATTTGATAAAATGTTACTGATGGACAAAGTGTCCAGTGGATGATGTGTTCATGGTGGATGAAGTGTCCATGGTGGACAAAATTACCAGTGGTTTTGATGTGTCCATGGTGATTGAAGTGTCCAATGGATAAAGTGTTCAGTGGACGAACTGTTATTGATGGATGAAACGTCCAGTAGATGAAGTGTCCATGGTGGATGAACTGTCCAATGAATGAAATGGGATACCTTCCTTTTATGTGTGTATCCCCTCAAAAAAATTTCGACTTTATGCCGTCACCAATTTTATATCGGCATAAAAAGCGCTCACAAGGAAACCTTCAGACATGCGAAATCGATTTTTCGCCAATATTAGTAGGAAGTTGTTAGGCTGGGTCTACTTATTAAAAAAATGTTTTTGGTTTGAGTGTCTGAAGCTTCGTTGCGGAGATATTGGCACGAAAACTTTTATACAATTACAACTTATTAAATTTAACATCACTAAACAATATAGGAAGTATGATCGAGTGGTAAATGACTCGCCTGACTTGAAAGAAATTCAGGTTCTATTCTCTTATGCGGCAATTTTTCTTTGCATAAATTTTAAAATTTTATGCAAAGAAAAATTGCCGTTCTTTGACTGTCAGGCGAGTCATTTACCACTCGACCATACTTCCAATATTGTTTAGTGATGTTAAATTTAATAAGTTGTAATTGCATAAAAGTTTTCGTGCCAATATCTCCGCAACGAAGTTTCAGACACCCAAACCAAAAACATTTTTTTAATAAGTAGACCCAGCCTAACAACTTCCTACTAATATTGGCGAAAAATCGATTTCGCATGTCTGAAGGTTTCCTTGTCAGTCACCTTTTCTTCCTTCCGAGCGCTCGGACCCCGGTTCGTTACTAAATATGGCTTTTTTAGGCTTCTTCAAATGCCCCACTTTTGGCGGATGCATTTTACTTATATGCGAATGCATTAAATAAAACTTTAACTCAAAATGGAACATGGAATATAAGTAATGGCAGTCTCCTTTCTTCACATATGAAAGGAGTATATAATGGTAAATCCAAAATTTAAAAAAAGTAATACTTTATTATTATTTTAGGTTATAGTGGGTTAATGGTTATCGATGAGAGTGGTACTAGGCAACCGATATTTTATATTTATGGACTTGATTCAAACCATGTGCAACAGCCTTATGTTATTATCTCAATGCAGGGAAATTCTACGGTTAGGGGTTATCCAGATATTATGTAATCAAGTTGGGGTGGGGCTTCGGCCTCCTCATAAAATTTAATTACGTTAGTGCATTTTTGATGATTATGTTAGGGGGGGGGGGATAAATCACCAAAAAGTTGATTACGTAATATCTGGATGACCCCTTAGTGAAAAAAAATAAAAGAAAAAATGTCTAAATCTTAGATGCAGGGCCGTAGCTAACTAATGGTGACCCTATGTTCCGACCCACCCATTCAAACACGGAAAAATTTAAAATCTTCCCTTGGACCCGTTGTTTTTGTTAATCCAATTTTGAATCCAACTCCCTTCCCCCACCAAAAAATTTTTGCCTTCTTATTGACCTGGCTGGATAAATAGTCAAGCGACTATTAACCAACATTCTGCCGTTAAATCGTACAAGAGGGCTAAGTAGTCAAAGAGGTCACTCATTGGGATTTACTATGCGAGGAATCGGTTCCCGTAAGAATTGAGCGATGAGAAAATTTCAGTTGCATGTAAGATGGGTCTTTATATTGGCCCATAGGAAAACACTAAAGAAGCATCAAAGTCTGGCAATTTCTGTGTCTATAGTGTTTTCTTGTTCGAAAAACACAAATCCAATTGCCTTAAGCCTCTCTGAGTTCAATCTGATTGTGTATAAGCACATTTACAGGGGTACCCCATTGGTCAAAATGGGGTACCCCTGAGAAAAGTGCTTATAAACGATCAAATTAACTCGAAGCGGCTCAAATCGATCAGGTTCGTGTTTTTTTTATACTTAAAAACCCCATAGACACCTAAACTGAAGAACTAGAAGGAAGAAGACCCTACCCTCATATAAATCGGCCAATACCTGGTCATGTACACTTCTACATTAACTCCAAAAAATGGAAACCTAAACATTTACTACAAAAAATTTTTCTAGTCTTGGCAACCACAATACACCGATCGAAATGCATCCACAACAATCTGGGCAAATTTTGGTGGTCAAAAGTAGGCTTTTTAAAACAAACATCTCCAAATTTTTTAAGACCTTTATCTACTCCAACTTGTGGGTTTGATGGAAGTGGATGCCCGGTTCCATTTTTCTTTGCTAATTTGCTCTACTTTATCATTGGCATTATCGCAGTATTACTTTTAATCATCGGTATATTATTAACCGCTTTTTATATTTATCGGTAAGTATGTCGACTCTCGATAATCCGCTATCCTGGGCCCGGACCCTATAAACACTTTTCAATGTAAAAGCCTATTGATAATTCGCCACTCTGAGTCCGTACCTCCAGGGGTGGCAGATTATCGAGAGTTACTGTAAATCAAAATTTAAGATTTTTACGAGAATTATAATTTTAGGCTGCGTCGAAGAGAGGAAGATAGATTGGACAGTCAATGGCAGATCCCTTTTGTAACGCTTGTAAAACCGAAAGAAAAGGTAAATATTTTGATGTACAAACTAGAGACAAAAAGAACTAAAAAGATCACATCCAAGAATGTCTATTAGTGACGATCTTGGAATCCGGACTCCTCTTAAAAAACGCGTTCCGAGTCACATAGGGCAGGTATAAGAACTTGATAAACAGCATTGTATAAATTAGAATCTTACAATTTAGTCCCAATCAAAAAGCCTTCGCTCACTACAAAGTGGTCTAAGTTCAACCTCTACTAAACTAACTATGGATAGTCTAAAGGATACTGATCGCTTGGTTTATTACTATTTAAATGGGGAACTTGTTGTGGCTAAGAAACATGCTATTCGACCGATAATCATCAAACAAGATCATTTGGAATTTCGTTTTGTAAGAGCAAAAGTTTCTAGGCTGAAGCACATTTTCTCTTTTTTTACATTTCTCCTCTCTTCCCTATCTCCACTCGCCTCTTCCTTTTCCCTCTTCCCAATAGCGGCGCAAGCGGGTGGGGGCTCATTTTTCTTAAAAAATTTTCTTCTCCTTTCTCCAAGTGCTTTTTCCCTTCTCTGAATTCCTTCGAATGTTCCATAGCCGAAAACCCCTGAGTACGAAAAATCAGTCGATTTGAAGAACTTTTTGAAAGCTCGATTTTTAGGCCCCGACGGGGATCTTGTAATATAGATGTCAATTTATAGATTTTTTACAGATGCGCCAAATTGACCACGAAAACTTGAACCGATTTGTGGGGTTATCTTTTGATGGCCCAATGTTTTTGTCTGTATGGAAGTTTTGTTCTCGTGGAAGTTTAAAAGTTTGGTCTTCAATAGTTGGAAAGAGAGCAAAATTTACTCATTTAGGACATAATCGAAAAAGGAAATTTAAATCTTGACGCTTTCTTCATGACAACCATTATTCGAGATATTTGTGAGGGTCTTTCTTATATCCATAACTCACCGGTTCTTCAACAACACGGTTATTTAACATCAGAATCTTGTCTTGTTGATGAACGCTGGCAAGTCAAACTTAACTATTATGGTCTCAAGAAGGTTAAAATGTGTGAACCTCGGTCGTTTAAATGTAATCGGTTTCTTTATTTACAATTGCAACACAATAAAATATCAATACCAAAAACTGGATTTTTGTGATTTTGGTACAAAAAATCAGACAATCGTTTCAATAATCATTCCCTGAATCAGGATCAGGGAAGCGTTTTCACGCTTCAGAAATGCGCGCAATCGATTTTCCACATACAATTACCCTTACAGGAGTTGCTTTTAGAAAAAATTTCCAAAAAATTTTCTCTAAAGATTAATGTAAAAAATCTGTTTTTGGAACAACCCAATAGAATTTGAAAATCGGGCAGTATAACTTTTCGTACAATTGTGGTTCGTACGAACTTTTCGTACGGTACTTTTCGTACGAACCTTTTGTACATAAGATATCTGTCGTACGGTACTTCTCGTACGAACCTTTCGTACAAAATTTTCGTTGCCTGATTATCAATAATATCCATTTTGGTTTAAATTTTTTCGTGTCAATAAACGAATTTTATTGATAATCAGGCAACGAAAAGTTCGTATAAAGGTACCGTATGAGAAGTACCTTACGACAAGTATCGTACAAAAAGTACCATACGAAAAGTTCGTACGAACCACAATTGTACGAAAAGTTATACTGCCGAAAATCGCGTGCAAAAAATTGCAAAAATCCAGTTTTTTTTCCACCCTGTATTTAGCTCTACTCTGGTGTGCCCCAGAAATTATTCGCTCAAACGACACTATTGGCACACAGAAAGGAGATATCTACAGTTTTGCAATAGTTTGTTCAGAAATTATAACGAAGAAGCCTTGTTGGAACATCCAAGATGGATTTATTTCTGAACAAGGTAAAAAATAAAATAAATTTAAAATTGCTCAAATTTTCATTTTAGAAATCATTTATCGTGTGAAGAAAGGAGGTCCTAACTCTCTTAGGCCAACATTAGAAGTTGATCAATCTTTGGATTTAAATGGAAATTTGGTAGACAGGATTTTAAAATTTTGAATAAAAAATTTCAGGTTCATCTAATACGTGACTGTTGGGCAGAAAATGAAGATGAGCGACCAAAAATCGAAACTGTTAAAAGCTTGCTTAAAGCTATGCAGGGTGGAAAGTAAAAAATAAAAAACATTATTGCTTAAAAAATTTTGTAGAGCAAGTAATTTAATGGATCATGTTTTCAACATGCTTGAACAATATGCATCAAATCTTGAAGAAGAAGTTGCTGAGAGGACAAAAGAATTGGCTGAAGAAAAGAAGAAATCTGATATTCTTCTTAATCGGATGCTTCCAAGGCAAGTCATATGTTATAGAGTAAGCCCTAGGTTTTTGGGCGCGAGCTTCATCAGATCGGTTACCTTGGCTACACCACCTCATTTCTCAAATTCTCATTACAGTAGCACGCGACCGTGAGTGTAGGTTCGTATGTCCGACTAGACTGTTTCCCTTGTCGGAATCTGTATCCATGAGTATCCATCTTCAAGCGGTTTCCCTAGCTGGTTTTCATCCTGTTGCCAAATGTTATAGCGTAAGCTCTAGGTTTGTGGCGCGATCCCTCGCCAATGCCGTAGGCAGGGTGAGGGTAAGTAGAGATAATTGCCCCTGGAAAAGTGTTGTGTACGCGATGTGTTTGTGCACACATGTGTACAGGGGACAACATTGATGGCCACCTAGGTTCGAACTTTCGAGATATCGTCTCTTAAAAAATGATCAATTGTTCAAAAATTTACCCCGAAAGTAAAATTATGCATTTTTTCAATGACATAGTGCGGTCTCTCCCACCCCTTGGCTACACCACTGCCTGAAAAATTTTGCTATCTTTTCAAAATTTATAGAACTGTCGCAGATAAACTTAAACTAGGACAATCCGTCGAACCAGAAAGTTTCGAACAAGTCACAGTATTTTTCTCGGATGTAGTTTCTTTTACAACCTTGGCTAGTCGCTGCACTCCTCTTCAAGTAGGCCAATTTAAAAAAACTTATTGAAAAAAAATTAAGGTCGTCAATTTACTCAATGATCTCTACACTGCTTTTGATACAATCATTGATGAGTTTGGTATCTATAAGGTTAGTAAAAAACGAATGCTAGAAGGAAAATTTTTTAGGTAGAAACGATAGGTGATGGATATTTGTGCGTCTCGGGGCTTCCAATTAGGAATGGAGTTAATCATGCTAGAGATATAGCCGAAATGGCGTTTGGATTTTTGCGAGCTTGTAAAACTTTTCGAATTCCTCATCTACCTTCAGAAAGAATCAATATTCGGATTGGAATACATACTGGTAGTGTTTCATATACGGGCATCCGGATTTCGCAGTGTCCCATATAGCCCAAAAAATTTTCAAAAATTATTTGGACAGGCCCTAAAAAATTCGACCCGGCCGCTGCCCCGAATGCCAGTTAAACTATATAGAGACTCAACTATATTAAAAACCTTTTTTAAGGGCCTTGTGTTGCTGGAGTAGTCGGCTTGTCGATGCCTCGTTATTGTCTTTTTGGTGATACAGTGAATACCGCTAGTCGGATGGAGAGCAATGGAAAACGTTCGTTTTACATTTTTATGCGTAAAAACTAACAATGTTATTTAGCCGGAAAAATCCACATTTCATCCGAAACTAATCATTATTTGACGGAAATTATTGGTGGCTATCATACCGAAAGTCGTGGTGAAGTTATTATTAAAGTAGCTTCTGTGCTTTTTATTTTTAGCCATATGAATTTTAGGGCAAAGGAGTGTTGGAAACATTTTGGCTGTTGACTGAAGAAGAACGTAAAATTATGGAATTTTAATTTTATAATATTTTTTGTTTATTTTTAGAACCTGAACCTATGTACAAACTTTATTTACAAAATTAACTTCATCATACAAAATTCTTTAATACAAAACTTTTTTATCTGTTTAAATTTTTAATATAGTTTTAAATTTCAATAAAAATTGTAGCTTATATAAGGATAGGTCTTTATGCAAAAATATAGAATTAGTATAAATCTGAAATTATACTTATTTAAGAAAATGATTGATTGTGATTGTTTGGAGCTAGTAGCCTTTTGCCCAGACAAGTAACAGTGTTTTTTTGACCCGAAAATTTTTTTTCTAAAAGTTACCCTATTACCCCTAATTTGATGTGGAGAATCCGAATTTCGCATTCCCGAAACGTAAAAACGCTTCTTTGACTATGATTCAGCGATTTTAGACCTTGTTTTTAAACAAAAATCGAAAAAAAATTTGGTTTTTTACCAGAAAATCGATTTTTCACAGGTTTTTCAATGTGAAAAATCGTTTGCAAGCATTCATTGTATAATAAAGATAATCAAAAAGTTAGGAACATGTTACATCGTTATAAATATATCATTTATTAAAACAACAGTAACATAACAACAATAAACACAGAGATAACTACACAAATCATCATTGAATACAAGGATAAAACATTGAAATTTGACTTCATAAATGGTAAAATACATTATTTCGAGCTCCGAATCGAGTGTTTGAAATGAAAGAATAAAAATAAATACAATGAATGCTTGCAAACGATTTTTTACATTGAAAAACCTGTGAAAAATCGATTTTCTGGTAAAAAACCAAATTTTTTTTCGATTTTTGTTCAAAAACACGGTCTAAAATCGCTGAATCATAGTCAAAGAAGCGTTTTTACGTTTTGGGAATGCGAAATTCGGATTCCCTACATCAAATTAGAAGTAATAGGGTAACTTTTGGGAAAAAAAATTTTCGGGTCGAAAAAACACTGTTACTTGGCTGGGCAAAAGGCTACTAGCTCCAATTATTTTTAGAAAGTCATTTTCTTTTCACTACCGTACCCCTTTCCCTCATGACAAAGAATTCGAAATTCATTAACGATCTATTTTGGGAAACGGATAGGAATGTGGATATCGTTCCTTTCACTCTCCGGGTCGAAAGTCCGAATTGACGTAAGTGATAAACGCTAACGTGTTGGATCGTGATCTTGCGAAACAGTCACTTTCCGGGGATCTGGCAAGCTGCCAACGCTTTAATGTATGCGGGGAGAATATAATAACCCCTCGATACGTGACGAAATGGGAATTTCATTTCGTTCTCAAACGAAATGGGCCGGGCCAACTTTTAGTGACTTTTGCTACTATTTTATCTATTTTGAACCATTTTTTCACTAGATGTGACTATTTTAAACAATTTTTATCACTAACCAGAGATTTACATATGGAACCACTAGTTATTTTTGATACAAAAATAATTATGACCCGTCATTTTAAACAATTAAAAATTCTATGAACTTATTTTCAAAATTTTTTATTTGTTTACATTTATAATATACATAATGCAGAGCTGAACCGATACCGGTATTTCGGTATCATTAAGTACGATAGATCGGTAATTTTCGGACCAGAATTTCGGTATCGGTAATCCGTTAATTTTTTGATTCCGTTAAGTTTTCGGTATCGGGTAATTTTTTTCATCCGGTTCAGTTTCAGCCCTGATACAAGGTGAGTAAAAAAAAATGAGAATTTTTCGATTTTATGTTTCCAGAAAAATTGCATTTCCTTGGATAAAATGATCTATGTCTCTTTTTAAAAAGTAGAGAATTCAATTTTCTATGTTTAAAAAAAGAGTTTTCAGGAAACATAAAATCGCAAAATTCTCATTTTCTCTGACTCATCCTATAAAAATATTAAAATATCACCACGCATTTACGGCCGCTGTATTTATGCTGGTAGTGTATACTCCAAAATATCCTCGCAGAATTTTTATTATATAATGTCGGAGTGTTCTATAAAAAAATAAACTTAAAAAAATCCGCTAATTTAAACCTGTTCACGAAAAAATACAAATATGGTGCATATCCGCATTCTATAAGAGCAAAAGTCAGAAAAATAGCATAAGGGAGTTGATCAGACGTTGGGTACCACGTAAATAGTGCAGTTATTACCGATTTATATATACACACAAACATGAATTGAAGAAGAAGTCGACCTTCCATTCCAACAATGACTCTTGAATCGTTCAAAAAATAATGACGCTAAAAGAGTTAATATCATAATTTTAGTATATAAAAGGTTTGGAGACAAGTTAGTTTCAACAAAGTCAAGTTAGTCCATTGGGCAAGTTAGTTCTGGAGTGACAAGTTAGTCCCAATAATGACGGAAAAAAGACAGTTGTTGACATTGTCAGTTGGTGACATAAATCTTTTCACCAACTGACAATGTCACCAATTGGCAATCCCCCATTTCCACTATTCTGAGAGAGGCAATTTTAATGTTGAGATTGCAGAGAGGCGACTTAAAGGACCAGTCCAGTACGTTAAAATCATATGAAAAATGATATATTCGGAAAAATCGGGAAAAATGGAGCATTTTTTGTTTTTATGGCATCTGAATCGCTGTAGTTTTCGAGATAATTGCGTGTGAAATTTTGATATATCTATTTGTATCGCTAAAATTTTTAACTAAAAAATACCTGTATTATCAAATAAACTACGATGATTACATACAGAGCCCATGTTATCCCTAATACCCCAAGAATAGACATGTTTTGTATAACAGCCATATCAAGAGCACTGAAAAGGCCATTTCCACACTCATATATAAAGCCGTTTGGGAGCAAGATGGCACCCATATTTGGAAGAATAAATAGGATAGAATTGATCAATGACCAGCCATAAGCCAAAATGAGTAGGACCTAAATTGGAGCAACTTTTTTATATCATGAAAAGCTTACATTGTAAAATAAATTTTCGTTCAGCCAATAAGGAAAACTAATGTCTAGAAGTACTATCAGGCGATTTATAGCTAAAATAAGGATCATAGAAGCTGTACCTGGATAAAAGCCGTTTGCTAATGCATTAGTAATCTAGAATTTTTAAATCATAAATATTATTAAAATCCGATTTTTAATACAGTTTACCCTCCCTTCCCCCCAAATAAAAATTTGTCCTAGAAAAACTGAAAAAAACTTGATGCAAAATGCATATAAGCACCACACTCTGTTTGAAAACTAACTTTACTAAACAAATAATCAATAGGTGAGTTGGTTATCATCATAAGAGCAAGGGCGAAAAAGAACGAAACTAGTTCGCCTATATCCATAACACCTAGGTGAAACATTATTCTATAAGCATGTATTTTGAACAGTGAACTATTGGAGACGATCGCCGACAATACAAGCAAATAGGATATAATAAAAAATGAGCATATAAATAAATGTATTATGCCAATAGTTCTTGACTCTTCTGAGGAAAAATTTATTGAATTTTCTATATAAATTATGCAATTATTTGTTGAGTTCATTGAAGAAATCGATTTGGTTTTTTTAGTTATAACAAATTATAGAGATAGAAATTAAAAACATAAAATTATGGAATCAATAATATCGTTTAACTTATTTCCATCTGCCTAGAATAAACGCGCAAGCAAGATGTAATTAATAACATGCTATTAGAAAGAGTTCAAAAAAATAAAGGGAAAAAACAACGATTAAATCTAATAGCTTTGATAGATAATTTCATTGGCATGGAGGTTACAAGCATAATGGGTTCTCTAGAAAAATAACGTAATCTTCTTATTTTTTTAGTATGCGAATTTCGTTCTTAGCATCCCCCGCCAGCAAGGGACCACCTCATCGAGGTCCCCTCCCTCCACCTTGCTGACCTATAATCCCAGTCTTTATACTTTTAGCCAATAAGGGGTCATTCAGATATTATGTAATCAAGTAGGGGGAGGGAGTCAGGTCAATGATTACGTAATCACAATGTATAAAATTTTTTTCAATTTTTTCGAATTTTTTCAGCTTAGTGTTCGTGAGTCATTCATCCATCCATCCGGGGTCGTTTACCCCCCCCCCCCCCCCTTTT
>OZJO01000032.1:23660-36596 GCA_900406225.1 Acrobeloides nanus
TTCCCCCCCCCCCCCCCCACTTTTATGAACGTATGGAGCTAGTTACGCCACTGATTCTCGGAAAGAATCATTTTTCCTTCAACAGATTCAATTCATTCTTTTGTCTCAAAAATGCATGCCTTTATTGTTTGAATGTCGTTATTTAGTTCATGATTTTCATAAAAATTAATAAAACTATACAAAAATATATTTTGTTAAATGTTATTAGTCTTTTTTATGATGAATCATCAATGGTCAAACACAAATTACGAATGTAAGTGATTTTAATGATCTATTAAAGGACAGTCGCTACTTTTATTATTTGGTCAACAAACACTTGGGGCTAGGAAGGCACATTTTAAGTTGTGGACATGTCCATCTGCAAATAGAATGAACATTTACAAATTTGATAAGAATAAATAAATAGCCTTTCAATAAATCAAAAAAACTACATTTGCTATATACGAATAATGATATTGTTTCAGATATTGCTGTTATTTTTTATAAACTCGATAGGTATTTCTCAAAGTAAGTAAACTTCTAAGTCATGAAGTCAATAGTGTATCATCAAGTCAGTAGGGTTTCATTGCGGGGGAAGAGCAAGGACGTAGATGGAGTCCGGATGGGGGACACCTCAGGTATAAGAGGCATTTGTTGCTAAAACGAAAAATTTCATATTTTTAAAGGAAAAAATTTCCGGGCATTCATAAAGGAACCAAGGAGAATTTTTCGACTTTTGGGAACATACATACACAAGCAGAGGGGGGGGGGGGGCAAGTTGGTCGAATACGAATTGATCGCCGGCCAAATACNGGATTTCCAAGATTGAAGAATATTGGTGTAATGTTAAGGTATTCTGGAGCTAGTGTCAAATGTGTACCCCAAGAAGCCAAAAGAAAATTTGATGTTTGAAAAACTTTTTTAAGCCGTGTTTTCATTCTAATTTCAGTCGCTTTCGCTTTTATTTCAATAATAACAATAGAGAACAGAAATTAATACAATGAAATACAACAATTTAATTACACGGATAAAGTTCAGAAACATGGTTCCAAAAATTATAAAATGCACTCTTGGTTTTTCCGAATCGTTCTCTCACAAAAACTCAATAATATGGCTGCGAAGTTGGTTATCATGGATTCCTTTCTTTTGACGAACATCAGAGTTAAACTCGCCCCACTTTCGTTCAATATTCTGGGTATGATAGCGTGTAATAGGATCGACAAAATGACGATTATGATGGACCCGATGGTGCAATAACCATCCTGGAAGCCGTACAATCACTCGATAAGCTCCCCACTCGTACGAATAAATAGTTGTTCCAGGTCGAATATGGCGTAGAATTTGTGGAAGCAGATCGATCGCTCGACGTCGTCGTACAAGAACCATGAAGGAGTGATTTGATCCGCGCTCTGTTCCACCAAAAATCCAACGACCATAGCGTCTAACGCAATGTCCCCTTTGTGCTTTTCGAGTTGTCATGAAGGACTCATCGATTTCTATGCTTGTACCTGGTCCGCCAATCGTAATCAGGTGGGCATTAATGTAGTTGGCACGCAAACGTCGAAAGCGACGCCAATAACGAATTACGGTGCTCCGGCTCATCTTTGCCTCAAACATAGCTTGCTCCAAAGTGCACATACGATTAACCCAAAGATATGATAAGTGCACGACTTTCTTCAACGAAACACGTCCTGTTTTCTTATGTTCAAAGGAAGTACCCTAGAAAAAGATAGCCCTCTCTTTAAAAAAGGAAACTTACCGCTAAAAATCCCTTCATAGGCTTATTTTGATTCGTTGGTCCAACACGGCACTCTCTTTTTTCACAAATCCAGTATCGGCCTCTTCCTTGCTTCGCATCTCGTATTGGTTCTTGATAACGATCACAAGTCATCGAACTATGGATTAATCCGAGCGCTTTCATCCATTCCTCAAACTCCTCATTCGGTAATCTAAGTTTATCGCACAATTCAAAATAATTCATCTCATGAAGCGCGAGCGGTTATACCATTTTTAAGCTATAATCACGTTTGAAGATAAAAGATAATGGCGAAAATTCGCAAAAAAATGAGACAAAAATGGCTTAAGAATGTTTTTCAAATATTAAATTTTCTTTTTACACATTTGACACTAGCTCCGGAATTCTTTTTGGGGGTAATTATTCCCCCTTGTCCCTGTATAAATTTATTTAGGACATGACATGGCCAATGATCGAAAATATTCAACATGCTCAATAAATTTAACAATAACTATAGATTTCTCAGATGCCATGCAAAATTATACTAATGTTAAATATGTAAAGTTTTATTTTTTTTATTAAAAAAATCATTCAAATTTAGTTGATCGATTTCATTCTTAACAATTTTACCAACAAACTCCCATTTAACGATCCCAATTTCAACATCGCCTTATTATCTTACGGTACAATAAATGGTTCACGAATGTTTGGGCCATTTAAAAATTATGAAGATTTTTCTAGTGTGGTTTATCAGCAATGGGACATTTCTCAAAAATATAAGCTACAAAAAGCTAGTCTTAACGAGTATAGTTGAATTTTTATCTTTTTTTATTAAAAGAGTCAATTGATACTGGAACGAATTTACACTATGTTCATGTTTTCGTTGTAATACACAGATTTCAAAAATTGCAAACTTCAAACTCATTTATCTCTAAAACTACAACCATTCAGAGGTTACCTTAAAAACAAATGACCCCTTATAATTTTCAATTTTTGGGGAAAAGTGGCTTTTTTGGGGGTGGGACATCCCTCCTTTCCGGGAGGGCTATGTTTCTAACTTCCACTGATCCCTTTTTTGGATACGATTGAACCATGACTCAGTAAAAAATTTCTGATTCAGGGTTAGTGAAGAGTTTTTAAGATTTTTCAATGCACGCAATCGAATTCTCACATAGAAATTCTCCTATAGGGTTATTTTTTTAAATTTATAAATTTTTTTGTCGGAATTTTATCGAAAAATCGCAAAATGTACCACTTTGTAAAAATCTTAAAAATTTAGAACTTTATGGAAATATTGGGATTATATTACAGATGGTCAAGAAGTCGAAAATTTAAAATGTTCCGAAGATACTTATTGTCTCCATAAATTAGTCTTGTTTACCGCAATAAAGTAAGATATAGCAAAAATGTAAAGGGGGTGACGATCATGGTCTAATCCAAGAAAAAAATTTTTCTAAAAAGATCATTTTTAGGAGTAAAATCATGCGAAAAATCGATTGAGCGCGTCGCCGAAGCGTGAAAATGCTTCCCTGACCTTGATTCAGGGAAAGATTGGGTTTTTGAAAATGCGAAAAATGACAATTTCGCTTCAAAAACACAATTTTTCCCTGAATCAGGGTCAGGGAAGCATTTTCACACTTCAGCGATGCGCACAATCTATTTCTCGTATGATTTTACCCCTAAAAATGATCTTTTTAGAAAAATTTTTCTCTTGGATTAGGCCATGATTGTCACCCCTTTAACCCTCAGAATACCGTTGAAGATTTCGAGCCACATAATCGGCTTATCTCCAAAACTACGGAAGCTTTTTACTCGAGATCTTTTGCAAAGTTGATCCCTCTACCAGACACAACTTTTAAGCTTCAAATCAAGTCCGGGCGATTCCCTCTAGTATGGTGGCCTGAACTCAATTTCACGAAAAATGGGTAAAAAACACTTTTTTCAGTAAAATATCGCTAAAAAATCCAATTTAAAAGATTTTTCAGTGGGATCTTTTGCAGAATAATCTAGATATGTCCAAGAAGCATTTGCAAAAGATTGGATTTGATAATGTTTTCGCAGAGATATATTAATTTTAAGTTGAGGCTTGGATCGCTTTCTCGAACATAGGCATTTTTGGAATCTAAACTTGTTTTGGCCATAACTTTTGAACCATAAATCCATTTCACCTCATCTTGGTGTTATTGTATTGGTAGGATACTCTACTTTTTAGCGACTGAAAAATCTTTTAAATTGGATTTTTAGCAATATTTTACTGAAAAAAGTGCCGTTTTTTTACCCATCTTTCGTGAAATTGAGTTTAGACCACCATACTAGCGGGAATCGCCCGGGCTTGATTTTTTGTGTCTAGTAGAGGGATCAACTTTGCAAAAGACCTCGAGTAAAAAGCTTTCGTAGCTTTGGAGATAGATAGAACCGATTATGTGACTTGAAATCTTCAACGGTATTCCGAGGGTTAACGAATATATATTTTAAGTGATAATGCGACATTAACAGACGCCTTCGATATTGCTAGCAAAATTAACAATCATAGTTTTGTTATTGCTGTTGGAATAAATCTAACTCATAGTATAACGCTGATCGATATTGGAAGACGAGTCTATAATATATTTTTTGATGATTTCTATTTATGGAAAGAAACACCGCTTGATCTTTATTTACAAGACGTATTGTGCAAAATGAATATAAAAAGTATTCCGTTATTTAAAAAAATTTTTAAGGGACTGTCTTTTGCCAAAAGGGGGAGGGGGTCTGAAAAAATCTAACGGTTTCTAACAGGGGGAGGGCCAGCCAAAATCTAACGTTTGCGAATATATAGAGAAAAATATTAATTTTTATTTAAAAAATTCAATTTTTGAAAGAAAAATTTTAGCAAAATTTCAACTTTGCATACAAAATTTAATCAAAAATTCAAATTTTCATTTAAACAAAGAACTGGGAGACCGAGCGCCTTCGGCACTCAAAGGATTGTCCCGAAATTTTTTTGCGTTTTTCGGTTCAATTTTTTTCGAATTTTTTCAATTTTTTAAAAATATATATTTTGTTACAAGCTCTTCGTTGTAATACACAAACTTTTTTGAATTTTTTGCGTAAAAATAGATTTTGCATCAATTTTTTCAATTTTCATAAAATGAACATTGTAGCAATTTTTTATAGCTAAATGAGGCGAACAAAATGACACCAAAATTATCCAATTTGAACATTGTTTTAGGTTATTGAAACGAAAATATGAATCAGAATGTTCGTTTCAATAACCAAATCAATGTTTAAATTGGATAATTTTGGTGTCATTTTGTTCGTCTCATTTAGCTACAAAAAATTGCTACAATGTTCATTTCATAAAAATTTAAAAAATTGATGCAAAAATCGATTTTTCCACAAAAAATTCAAAAAAATTTGTGTATTATAACGAAGAGCTTGTACACAAATTCAAAATTTCAAACGCAGTTATCTCGAAAACTACAACGATTCAGAACATGCCGTAAAAACAAAAAATCCTCCATTTTTAATGATCTTTCCGAATATATCATTTTTTTATATGATTGTAACTTACTGGACTGGTCCTTTAAGGGGGTTTTCGGGTAGAAAATCGATTGAGCCATCGAGAATAGCACTTAAATTCCTTTTTTTCCACTTCAGCAGATTATGTTTTAGCACCGAAACAAGTTTCTTGCGGTAAAGGATATTGTGAAAGTATTTTATGTGGCTATTTATATGATAATAAAATTTTGAGATGCCAATACTTTACCGGCTGTATATTAAATAAATGTTATTATTGGAGTAAGGCCCTAAAATGTACAATGACATAATACTAATTGATTATAGGACATTCCACGAGAAAATGGTCAACTGCTTTAAAATACTGTGAAATAATTAATTCAACACTAGTGACAATCAATGATGAAAAAGTTCAAGAAGGAATTTATGGTATGTAATGCACATGAGCTGCTCCAGGAGGAGGGGACTCTGGGTAGTCCCCCCCCACCCTCATTGCGACCAAAGGCCGGAAAAACCTAAGGGCCCCCCTTAATCCAAATTGCAATGAAAATTTTATAGAACTAGCATAAAAATTTGTGCTAGTTCTATACACAAAAATTTGTTGCGCCATTTGATTCTACGGTATTGAAACCACCTATTCTGAAAAAAACCGCATCAAAAAACGGTGTTTCCTAGAAGATATACGATTGGCACCGTAGCTCAATGGGATTAGCAAATTTTCAAAAATCCGAGAACTAAAGTTGTTCTGTCCTGAACAACTTTGTATAGCATCACTTTTTAAAATTCTAAAAAATACGTCATTTCCGAAGCCGTTGACGAGGCTCCGGAAATGGGGCCGCGGGGGCAGAGCTTTTTTCTAACAAGAGGTTAGAAGCTAGAATTTCTTTTCTAAACTGTTGATGGGACCTCAATCTAATAAATCCACATCAAGGCCCCATGGCTTCATTTAAAACAAATTTTTCGAGAAAGCCGAGCTTTGGGTGTCACAAAAATTTTGTAAGGATACTTATTTTGATAATGAATTTTATCGTTTTCTAGTACGATTCATTTTTTATATACTTCAACAAAGTTGTAGAGCTTGATTTCTTCTACAATTTTCTTAAAGGTTACTTTTTCTTAAAGGTTGATGAAAATCGATAGAAAAACGAGAAAATTGCACGAAAAAGTAATAACCCTTAAAAAATTTTGTGACACTTTTTGTGATATAAAGCTTTGTTTTCTTAAAAAAGGTGTTTTAAAAAAATTTTCTAGAAGCGTTGGGGGTCCAAAATTAACACTTTTTCAAAAAATGTATGATTTTTGGGCTCCCAACGATTCTAGAAAAAATTTTCAAATGAAGCCCTGGGACCTTGATGCGGGTTTATTAGATTGAGATTCCATCAACATTTTAGAAAGGAAATTAGGATTCTAGCTTTTAACCTCATAGAGAAAAGCTCAGACCCATTTGGACCCCCACCGGCCCCATTTTCGGAGCCTGCCGTTGACAGTGTCCCCTTAAATGATCAGTAACTAAGAAAAATTGCGTTTTTTGGGTCAGTTTTTGAAGTTCCGGAGCATAACATGTCTAGATTTATGTTGTGTATATAATTTTAGGGATTGTCGGCGATTATGAATATTGGATCGGTTTACATTCGGCTCTTTATGTTAATCCTATTTGGACATGGAGTGACCCGAGTCAAATGGTAAAAAGATTATATTACTAGCGTTTCATATAATTTTTGTGCCATTGCGATACAAAAATTGTTTACCTCTTCTAGGAAGAGTTTTGGAAGCAGTTTTTTCAGCTCTAAATAAGGACACATGAGGAAATTTTTTATGCCAATTTTAAATTTTCTCGACTTCAGGTTTTCGCTATAATAAATTTTTTAATTACAGAATGTTTTTGTTCTTATTTTTGACCTCTTAACTTTCTATATGTAAATTGGTTCAAAACTAAATTGGTCCTTTAAAGAATTTCATTTTGTAGCAGGGGGCGACCTCTGTCTAATTTTGTCAAAAATGCAATTTTTTCATTGTGTGACAAGGTTTCTCAGTTGTGACAAGGTTTCCCAAATATGTCAAGGTTTCCCGACAGTGACAAGGCCAAAGCCTAAGGCCTAAACCTAAAACCTACGTTTACAGTCAAGGTTTCCTAGCTAGTGACATACGGGAGACCTTGACATTGTTGGAAAACCTTGATACTAGGAAACCTTGACTGTAACGAATTTTTTAGGGAAAAATACAAATACCATTTTTAGTCATTTTTGCCCAAAAATTTCAATTTTTTCATAAATGAATTACACGCCGTACCTAAAATTTTTTTCCAAAAATGCCAATTTTTTCAAATCACAATATCACCTCTTCCCAGTACCTAATGAAATCTGCGTATGAAATGCGAAACATTTTTAAGCTTTAGAATGAGCGCAATCGATTTTCCGCATAAAATTACGCCTATAGAGATATTTTTAGAATAAAAATTCAAGGTCATATAAAAATGATCAAAATTGAAATTTTTTTGATCACCCTGTATATTGAATTTAGTTATTAAGCGATACTAATTATACTAACTGGGCTAACGATCAACCTGATACTAATAATGGAATGAATTTCTGCGTTAGCGATACAAACTCGTCAGAATTAATTCAAAACTGGAAGGTATTATCATGTGCAAGTTCATCAAATGAAAGAATCTTTTTATGCGAAAGGGAAACTAGTAATTTTTTTCTTTCTTCCTATTCATTTTCAAGAGAGATGAGGGATGCGCAGCCCACATCAGGAGTTACTTCCCAATTACTAGAACTTTAAAGGGCCACACTACGCGGAAAAATTTTATGTAAAAATTATATATTCGGAAAGTTCATAAAAAGGAGAATTTTTCGTTTTTACGACAACCTCTAAATCGTTACAGTTTTCGAGATAAACACGTTTGAAAATTGCGCTTTTTGAAATCTTTGCATAGTTAAGGTTTAGGTGGGAATGTGACACTGCGCAGGTGGTATTTTCTAGAGTTGATGTTAAGCGCTTAGTTTGATAGCTTGATAGTGTAAAATCTAAGCTTTTTGGTTTTTCTCTCTGAGGCCTAACTACAAGGCACTAACCTTTTGTTTCTATCAACAGCGCAAAGGATTTCCACCAGGTCCTCGCAATCGGTCTTGTGGAGTAAACGTTGCCATGTCTCTGAATTCTTGTGACGCTGAATTAAATGGCCTAAAATAGGGAAGTAATCGCGGGTGCAAACCCGATAAAAATATCAAACGAAAACTTTCTTTAACTTTATTTGTTTGAATTTCACAACCACAAAAACAATACAAAACAACAGTAAAAGTTTAGCAACACATTTCATAAATAATAAACATTTAAGGAAACGGCGCAGGAGAAGCTTAGAGAAAGAAGCTTCTCAAACCTTTACTTTGTAAAACGCCGGCAGCAAGAATGGAAGTAAATTAACGAGGCGCAGTATAAAAAACTAAATGCAGGGAACTAAGAGAACAACAGTCAGCACAGAGCTCGCAACCGTTGTACCAAAAGTCCGTTCACAAAATACGATACGATAACAACACAGTGCGCGATAAGAAAGAATGCGCGAATAAAAACAGAACGATAACAATGCGACGTACTAATACGACGTAATGTAATGCGACGTAACGTAATAATATCAAACGCGATAGATACAAATAAACTGAGAAAAGAGATGACAGAATGAAATTACAATAACAGAGATTTCGCGCTAATATACAAAACAATTCAACACATAAAGAGATTATTCTAAATTGATCTTGTTGTGGTGCCTTTCTTCACAGAAAGAAAGGCTATCTTGTTCAGGACGGTTAGATCTGAGTATTATCCAAGTATGAAGGCCCTAAAAAGATTGAGTTAGTATGAAAATGAGGCACAGCACGTTATAAAAGGCAGAAGAGATATTCTAAGCCAATCAAGCGACCAACCATCTACCACTGAAGGACGAAGCCAAAGTGAGGCCCCAAAGGAGGTATCTTGTCCCAAAGTTGCTTATCTTGCAAGATTGGACGGTCCAGGCGTACCGATGGAACCATGCTTCTCCAATGAATAATAAAAATAAAATTTTTTATAAATTCAAATTTAGCGATACCTTATGATCCTGAGCCAAAAAATCACAACAAGTTAATTATTATTTTATCAGTTGGAGCTGGATTAGTTTTTATTGTTATCTTCTCCATTCTTATTATCGGTTTAGTAATCTATATAAATAAAAGATCAACAGACGAAAATCTAGAATCATATGAGACAACTAACAGAATTCGAACGGTATCAAGCAACACGACACAAACAGCGTCAACAACCTTAAGTATTTTTCCCCCCATACCAAATTTTCTCCCCATACCAAATTTTCCCTCCGTACCGAAATCAGCAAGCAATATGTTGGCTAGAATGTTGGGCCTCATAAATAATTTCAACAAGCTGTCATTTTTTCCGGATGCTCATATTTATGAATACAACCGGATCGATTTACAAGAACTTGGATTATTAGCAGCTACACGACATCAAATAAAAAAATTTCTCCATCGTCCATCGGAAATCGAATTTGCCGCAAAATTAATAATTATACCCTTTAAACAAGTAGATGATGAAGAAATTCTTAAACATTATAGAAAAATGCTTAACGAAATCGAGAACTTTCGAAAATTGCAAACATGTTCGAATATCGTCAAGTTTTATGGCTTATGTAAACATGAGGACCATGTTTTGTTATGTATGGAGTTAATGGACTTATCTTTAAAAGAGTTATACGTGCTAGTTCACAAAGAAGGAAATCGGTTTCCTGAGGAAATTATTGGATACATTTTTGTACAAATTCTCGATGCACTTATTTATATGAGTTCGATGAAAATTTTACACCGAGACATTAAGCCGGATAATGTTCTAGCCAATAAAAAGTAAATTTTCGAGAATGAAAAGTATAGGCGAGGCTAAAAAAATTTTGAGAGAGACCAAAATCCAAAAAAAGATAGCAAGAGGAAAATTTTTTCGTATTTTGGGGGGCCCATGGATACGTCTAGAAATAGGGTATTGGGAGCTAGGGGCGTAGCTAGGGGAATACCAGACAATTTCCTCTCCTGAAATTGGCGCTATAACTTTTCGTACAATTGTGGTTCGTACAAACTTTTCGTACAATTGTTCTGCACAATTATTTTTTGTACGAACTTTTCGTACAAATATTTCGTACAGGTACTTTTCGTACGAACTTTTCGTTGCCTGATGGCAGTATAACTTTTCGTACAATTGTGATTCGTATGGATTTTCGTACAGAGCGGATTTTATGATAATCAGGCAACGAAAAGTACCTGTACGAAATATTTGTACGAAAAGTGCCTGTACGAAAAGTTCGTACAAAAAATATTTGTACAAAAAGTATCGTACGAAAAGTTCCGTACGAAACGTGACGTACGAAAAGTATTGTACGAAAAGTACCTGTACGAAAAGTACCTGTACGAAAAGTACCTGTACGAAAAGTACCTGTACGAAAAGTCCGTACGAACCACAATTGTACGAAAAGTTATAGTGCCCTGAAATTGGTCCAAATAATGCTATTTTTACCATTTTTCCCGAAAATTTGGCATTTTTGACTATTTTTGGTAAATTGCTCCCCTGAAATCAAATCCTGACTATACCACTGTGTGGGAGCACCGCCTATGCATAAGGTTATTTTAGAAAAAATTTTAAAAAATTTTGTTGGGAGAAAATTTGGTCGAAAAATCGTAAAATTTACGTTTTTTATCCACCCTGTATAAAATTTTCGTTTTTAGCGGATCGATCAAAGTTTGTGATTTTGGAGAATCGCGAATTTTAAGCGATTCTTTGTTAAGTAAAGATGTTGGAACCAAGGCATATTGGCCACCAGAACGTTTCAATACTGATAATATACCAAATGATAATAGATCGGAAGTTTGGAGTTTAGGAATAACCTTAATGGAATTTATTCTTGGCTTACTGCCTTATAAACTAGATGAAATGTAATATAAAAATTGATTTTAGTTCAGGGGCCCAGGATTTTTTCATTTACTATCTCCGTCAATTTAGACCGGAAAAATCCGTAAAATGAATTTTCGGTTAGGAAACATACAATTTGGCGCTATTTTTTGAAAAAATAAAAAATTTGGAGGGGACCACTTTAGGATCAGATCTCGACCAAAAAAATTTTTTTTGAAATGGTGGTTCTAGGGGTAAAAAAATGCGAAAAATTGATTGCGCGCACTCCCGAAGCGTGAAAATGCTTCCTTGACCCTGCTTCAGGGAAGATGGTGGGTGTATTGAAGCGAAAATCAAACATTTTCGGATTTTTATGAGAAAACCGTCGATTCTTAGGTTTTCCTAGGCGGGGAATCGATTGCGCACACTCCCGAATCATGAAAATGCTTCCTTGACCCTGATTCAGGGAAGGAATCGGCATATTGAAGCTAAAATCAAACATTTTCGGATTTGTTTGATTTTCGCTTACACCGATTCCTTCCCTGAATCAGAGTCAAGGAAGCGATTTCATGATTCGGGAGTGTGCGCAATCGATTCCCCACCTAGAAAAACCTAAGAATCGACGGTTTTCTCATAAAAATCAGAAAATGTTTGATTTTCGCTTCAATACACACACCATCTTCCCTGAATTAAGATTAAGGAAGCATTTTCACGCAATCGATTTTTCGCATTTTTTTACTCCTAGAACCGCCATTTCAAAAAAAAATTTTTTAGTCGAGATCTGACCCTAAAGTTGTCCCCCCCTTTAAGGCCAAAAATAGCGATTTAAAAAATTGATATCTCCACGAGGAATGAATATTTTTCGATGCGAATTTGAGTCGATTAACGCCTAAATTTGCCAACTGCGTCAAAAATATTCAAAAAAATTGTTGTAAAAAGTTAGCTAGGGAGGCGGTCATTTGCTCGCTCGGCACCTAAAAAATTAGGCAATAGGACGGAATGCACCGCACAAAGTGCGAGCACACGGACTGGGCGCACAAGGACTGAGCGCACGGACTGGGCGCACAAGGACTGAGCGCACGGACTGAGCGCACGGACTGAGTGCGCGGACTGAGCGCACAAACTGAGCGCACATTTTCCTTCAAAAATGTGCGCTCAGTCCGTGCGCTCATTCATTGTGCGCTCAGTCCTCTGTGCGCTCAGTCCTATAAAAACAGTGCGGTGCATTCCGTCCTATTACCAAAAATTAGGGTATGTGCGAAATTTAATATTTTTTCAAAAAATAACTCCAAATCATATGTTTCCTACCCGAAAATTCACTTTTCATACTTTCCAGACTAAATTGATGGAGGTAGAAAATGGTCCTGGCTACGCCCCCTTTTTTAGTTCGATTCAAAATTATATCACAAAAACAAATTTCGCCGAGATGATTGATCAAAATATTAGCCCCAATTACTCCCAAGATTTGTGTGATTTATTAAAAATGTGTACGTATAAGTTAGAAAACCGGTCAAAATTAGGTGTCCTCAAGACGACGATATTTTATGATACGCATAAGGATATAAACCAGGATCAAGTTGCACCATTCTTTTCTTCAATTCTTCCTAACCAAGAAAATTTGTTGCCAAACCAGTAACTTCAAAGAACAATCGATAAAAATCAATATATTTTTTTCATTTTGTATATGTAAATATATTTGTTTATATAGTAAGGCCCTCTTTAAAGGACCAGTCCAGTAATTTACAATCATATGAAAAAATGATATATTCGGAAATTTCAAGAAAAATGAAGCATTTTTT
>OZJO01000033.1:9980-36355 GCA_900406225.1 Acrobeloides nanus
CCCCCGTCAGGAAAAATTTTGAAAAAAATCATAGGGTACCCCCCCCCCCCGAGTTGATGACCAAAAAATTTTTTATATAAAAAGTTATAGGTTTAAAATTTTCTAGACATTTTTTTGTGCGAGGGAGTAATAAAATATCAACTATAAAAATTCTATCAACTATGCAATTTTTATAGCTATACATTTTTTCTATACATATTTGCCCTTTACTATCTATTTACTCCTCCCCCCTCCAAGCTTTAGTACCTTTACCCGAGCCCCCCCCCCCCCCCAAGAGTTGACGACAAAAAAAGGTCGCAAGTTTTTTACGGAGGGTCCATTTCTGTTTCCCCTACTCAGGTATGAGTGGCAAGTATCTCATTTTGCACTCAAATGATCGAAGGTTCGATCTCGACAAAAAATTTTTTTGATAGATTCAACAAAGTATTCATAGAAAACCCAACATAAAATTGTTTGTAGAATTTTTGCCTTTCATTATTTCCTTTTGAAAAACTATCACGTAGTCTATGGTTGCTGGATAGATCCCGTCAGGGTTAATTTGTCATCACCTTAATAACAACTTTTAGGTGACACTAGCTACTTTAACAAACGTTTCAAGCATCACTATAAATAGCCATCGCCAAATCATCAATTCCATTCAACTCGCATACGAAAATGGCACTAATATACCATATTCTGGCATTTCTCGAGACTATGACAACGCCTTGCTAACCGTAGACCTCTCCGCTTCAATTTTAACACACACACAAATTGTCGTAACTATAGGTTATACTGGATTTATATCCAATCAACCTTCCGCTGGCGTTTATACAAACTATGATTATTTGGAGATTGATGGAAAGAAAAGTTGGATCTTTGGAACACTATTTGAAGATGGGCCTTCTACAAGATCTTTGGCACCTTGTTTGGATGAGCCAGATTATAAAGCAACATGGCATGTGACAGTGGATTATCCATCAGATCTGGTTGCATTAGGGAATACGATTGAGGAAAGTGTTGTGACGTTGGGAGATGGTAAGGAGACGAAGAAGACATTCACTGATCCTGACCAGACTCTTGAAGAGACCCACTTTTTGTGACACCAAGACCCAAGGGTATCTCAAAAACCCGTGAACCCAATTTGGGCCCCGGAGATAGGATCCTGGATCCAGAGCTCACTGGGTTTTAAGTTTTGAGTCTAGAGAGACCTGGGTCCCTTAGGGAAGAGAGGGGTTTCTTGCGGGTCCGGACCCACCCAAAGAAAACAGAACCCACCATGAACCTGGAACTCAGTTTCATGGTTTTTCGGCTTTCGGCAGATTTCAGGGAGGAGGGTTAATTGCCCGCCCCTCCCCCTAGCTACGCCCCTAGTCCTGAACCTATTGGGTACCTGAACAGATTTCGTGATCCAAGGTCATGGGCCTCTGGGACCCAAATGGATCCAAGGTTTGGGGTGTCAGATCCATTTCGGGGTTTTCTCATGGATATGCCATTTTGCCACTAACCTGGAGCTAGGTTATTGGATCTGTGGTTGAATTGCATCATATGACTCAAGAAGAGGCCAATTTTGGCCACTATAACAATTTTTTATAGGACGTACCAGAGTAACGTTCAAACAAACCCCTGAAATGTCCAGCTATCTTATTGCCGTTGCTGTTGGTGACTTCTCTTCACTTCGTTCTATATCAACAGTCGACAAAAAACTCATCCGAATCTGGACGTGGTCCGGAATGGAAACCTATGCTCAAGAAGCTTTAACAGTCTTAGGAAGCACTATAGACTTTATGACCATTTATTTCAACATCTCATTACCACTTGATAAATTCGATCTATTGGCTCTACCACAATTTACACATGGTGGAGCAGGAGCGATGGAAAATTGGGGATTGATCATCGGAGACTATGATGGGATCTTGTATAACCCTGATTATAACACAATTTCGAATTTGATTGAAGTGAATGAGATAGTTGCTCATGAAACTGTTCATCATGTAGAGTATTAGGAAGTTTTTCGACATGAGAAAAAAGTTCATCAGCCATAGTGCAAGACCAAGTTGCGCAAAATTCACAGACATGCGTGATTTGGGACCCGAAATTTTTTATAAAATTGACCTTTATTTGGGTAATTTTATTGGGGAAAATCGATTGCGTAAATTCAAGAAACCTGAAAATGCTTCCCTGACACTGACTCATGGAAAATTGAGTTTTTGAAGCCATTTTTTATTCAAAAGTCCAATTTTTTCCTGAATCAGGGTCAGGGAAGCGTATTCCTCCTCGGATTGTGTGAAATCGATTCACGCAAAAATCATCTCTAGAGGGATCCTTTTTAGAAAAGTATTTTTTGATTTTGATCGTAGGAAAATGTTGTGGATTATTTTACTCTAAAGTTTAAAAACCCCCCGAGAAACGCTCGGAGAAAGGAAATGCTTTGAGGGAGAAGCGCTAGGGATACTTCACACTCATCTCATGCGTTAGCGTTCGGAGGGGAGAAGCGCTCGGCCTCCTGGTACTATAATATAATTGGTCCATAATAAAGCAAACAAAATAATATATGCAAAAAATTTTCTTTTTTTAGTGGTTCGGAGATCTGGTCTCTCCAAAATGGTGGCAATACATATTTTTGAATGAGGGCTTTGCTAGTTATTGGTATATTGATAGGATAGCAGAAGCATATCCAGACCAAAAAGATTATGCCGATTATGCGAGATTTTATAATCAAGAACATGCTCTATTGACTGAAGAAGCTTATGGTGGGCAAGAGCCTCCAATAGTGGTGAATGAGGAGGAATTAGGAAATCCGCCGCTAGGACTTTTTGGAAATCAGGTTTATGATAAAGTAAGTTTTGTATACAGAGTCATAATTTTGGGAGGGGAGAGAAAATCTGTGGAGCCTTCTCCCCTCAAAAACCTGGAAAAATAGAAAATTCTGACCAGTGCTGTATAGGGGGGCATGGTTCCGGAGATAATGCCAAATCACACTTAGCTGGCTCACGGCTATTACAATAGTTGTGAAACTCGAAATAGACCTAGCTCCAGGCCTAGCCTTGGTCTTAGACTGGTCATAGCATTAAACTTAATCACGGCCCCCAGCCTGACATTGATCCTAGCTCCGGCTTTGATCTTGGGGGTATAGACCTGCTCTCTAACACTACCCCTAGATCTGGTACTTTTCAAGCATTGGATCTAGACCTGTCCTTATCTCTGCTTTGTACCTCTAGCATGGCCTTGGACCTAGACCTGACCCCAAGCCTAGCCTTGGCTTCTCATTGGCCCTAGCGATAGTTCTAGTCTTCATTCTATCTTCATCCTGGCTCTAACTCTAGCTCTAGTCCTGGCCTGGCTAAAAAATTTTCAGCTAGTCCCAAAAATATCAAAAAACCCCAAAAATCAAAGTTTTTCAACGAAGATCGTATGTTTTCAACAAAAAAGAAAAGCAACATAACTTTTTTCTACTGGCCTCATGAACTTTTTGTGCGCAAGATCTCGCTAAATGGTTTGCACAAAACAAGTAGATACGTTTTGAAGTACTGGCATGTCATAGCCACTCTGAAATTTCGAAAACTAAACTCCTTTAAATATGTCCTAAACCTTGTCCTAGATTTTGAAGCTAGCCTAGACCTTCTCCATTGTTATATTTATAAATTTAGGCAGCTGCTGTGCTCCATATGCTTTCTAACACCATCGGTAATAACACTTTCCAAGCAGCTCTTCAACAATACCTTAAAAATTTTGCGCAAAAGAATGCTAATGACACTGACTTATGGAATATTATAACTCCAGTAATTTTTAATTTTCAACCCAATTTTTCATTTTCATAAATTATAGTTTGCCCAAAATGCTTCCATCACAGATTGGAATGGAAACCTTATCGATATCTCTACCTTTATGAGACCATATACCTATCAGGTTTGAGTTTTTGCAACAAAAAAGAATTTTTGCCAAAAAATAATTTTACTTCTTCAAATTTTAGTCTCTTTTCCCAATCTTAAAAGTTGTTACGTCTCCTGATGGCACTTCATTTTCCTACCAACAAACCCCATTTTTCAATAACCAAAATTTTACTGGCTATAAATGGAATATACCAATTTTTTCCATTATGGATAACAATGATGATTTTAACTGGCTGGCAACTAAAAACTCTTTGCAATTTTCGAAGAAATTCAATTGGAGAGTTGATAATTATGGGAGAAAAGCATATGCTAGAGTTTGGTATGATGATGCATCGTGGGAGCCAATATATCAACAGATAAAGCAAGATTATAAAGTGTTTGATCCTACGACTCGAGCGCAATTGTTGGGGGATACTTTTGCTTTAGTTAGGTAAGCATTTTATGTAAGGCAAACTTGGCATATCAATGGAGGCAACTCCCTCTTCACAGTGTGGAGAGGAGAAGCTTCCTCCCTTGATAACTATCCCAAAAATAGGCCCTCTAAAATTCCCCCTTTGGCCCCCAAGATGATTTATTTCAAAAATCTCTTTTAGACAAAACTTGGTCCCTTGGAAACGTTTACTCGATTTAACTCTCTACCTCAAAAATGAAGACGATCTCACCCCGTTTTCCATTTTCTTCACACAAGATTCTCAACAATTTTCTTCTCACTATCTTGCTATCCAAGAAACACTTTTATACAACTTCAAATTTCAGCCAGAATTTCCATTAGTCAAAGTAATTTTGTCAAAACCTAAAATTTTGACAAAAATATTAATTTTTTTTAGAAATATCTCAGTTATATATTGGATGACGGCCAAGCACCATTTTCACGTACTGGACATTGGAATACCGAGTAAGAGTTGTTAAATTTACAGGGTGAATAAAAAAGTGCACTTTTTGTGATTTACATGAATTGAGCTCCAAAATTTTTTTTCAAAATAAGCCCTATGAGATAGTTTTTTGTGAGGAATCGATTGCGTGCATTCCCGAAGAATAAAAATGCTTCCTTGACCCTGATTCAGGGAATGGAGTTGGTGTCACTATATAGAGATGTCACTATGCGGCGACTGTACAAGGAAAAATTTGGGTTTTTGAAGCTAAAATGGTCATTTTTCGCATTTTTTCCCTGGATCAGAATCAGGGAAGCATTTTCGCGCTTCGGGAATGCGCGCAATCGATTCCCCGCATAAAATTACTCCTATAGGATACATTTTTTGAAAAAAGTTTTTGGGGGTCCAACTCATGTAAAAATCACAAAAAGTGCACTTTTTTGGGCTCACTCTGTAAAATAAAAATAAAATTTTTATCTATTATTTATTTATTTAAATTCTTCATCATTTAAATTACAATTATGAATTAAATTTTAGTCTGTTGAAACCATCTTGCACGAGTAGTTTATGTTATATTGGACAAGCATATTGCAATAGCAGAGCAGCGGAATTGTTCCAAGATTTTATTCAGAATTGTCAAAATTCTGTTACAGGGACAGGAAAGTGCAATTCAGTCCCGCCAGAATATCGATCAACCCAATTTTGNTATTGGACAAGCATATTGCAATAGCAGAGCAGCGGAATTGTTCCAAGATTTTATTCAGAATTGTCAAAATTCTGTTACAGGGACAGGAAAGTGCAATTCGTAAGTTTTTTCTAATGTCCGGATGCAAATAAATTGGGGGGGGGGAGAGGTAGTAGAGTGAAGTACAATCACAAGTGTACAAAAGCCTTCTAAAATTATGACCTTTCACAGGCTCCGGAAGGGACCCACTTTTTGGGATGCAAGGAATCAAGGGATATCAGTCTGAGGTCCATGGGTTCATGACCCCTATATTAAAAACCATATTCTGAAAAGATCGTATCGAAAAAGCTTCGAAAGGAGGCTGTTTGTATACTATGAGGAAAATTTTTTGTCCAGTTTGAGGGGTAGTAGGATTTTGGACCACATATGAGTGGAGGTACTCCAAATCGGCCGCTTCGCGTCCGGTTTGAGCGGGGATACGTAGGTGGATAGAGGGGGTCTACTTTTCGAAAATTTCCGGGAAGGGTCAGACCAAAAATTGTGAGACATAGGTTACCAAGGGGGTACAGTACCCCCCTCACCATTCATCCTCGGACCTTCCACCTTTATAGTCATTCATCCATCCATCTTGAGGGTTTGTGTACCCTCCCCTTTCAATTCATTTATCATATAAATTTTTGAAAATTTATCATGTACCCCCTTGTAACACCCCCTGAAAGGCCATTTATCCTTCATTCCTGAGGGTCCGATGTATCCCCCTACTGGTATACTATGTTGTGAGGGGATCATTTTTTCAAAATTTTCACTAAAAAATAACACTTTTTCACCACAAAAAATGCTCAAAAATTGCTATTTTTGCTCAAAAATGTTTTTTTGCCAAAAATGACATTATTTTTGTCATTTTGTGCCAACAAATGCCATTTTTAGTCATTTTTCGCCAAAAAATGTCATTTTTACCCAATTTTTGGCCTTTGGCTGAAAATTTGCTGGGGTATTCAGGCCTCCAAGTGCAAGGGGGTCCACTAGTGGACCCCATCTCCACCTATGAGGGGGATGGTACCTAAATTTTGGCCTCGCATGAGTGGTGATCCATATCTGGACCCCTTTATACCTATGTTTTTATCTATTTGCCCTCCAAACCAAATCCTGGATCCGCTACTGGTCCTGGGTCCATTTGTTTCAGGCTCATGGATCAGGGACCCAGGGTTGACGTACGAACATTTTTATAAATTTATTAATTTTAAGCTTAGCTCTTAATTTTAACCTTAAACGAGGATTCTTGTTGAAAAAATGGTCAAATTGATTTTTTTTCAACGCTTTTTGTGACTGACCTCCTCGCACTAATACGCTAGCCCATTTTTTAGCATTGCGCGGCAGGCAATCTCCCCCAAATTGAGTGGATTTGTGAAAGTTTCAACATTTATGCGTACATGGACCAATTTTTAGAGTCCCGCCAGAATATCGATCAACCCAATTTTGTTATGGCTTAAAACAAAATCAAAGCTACTATTACATCATCGAAAATATGGTCGATTGGTCGTTGAACTCTGTGA
The DNA here is from genome assembly GCA_900406225.1 of Acrobeloides nanus. NCBI lineage: Eukaryota > Metazoa > Nematoda > Chromadorea > Rhabditida > Cephalobidae > Acrobeloides > Acrobeloides nanus. The sequence continues at coordinate 16,960 of OZJO01000033.1, forward strand.
GTGAATATTATTTTGGCGAAGACACCGACGACTTATTGAACGCTTTATCTTGCATCGACAATAAGGATTTTATCAACAAGTAAAAAATTATTCAATAAAAAAATTTAAAAATTTAGATACATTTCTAATGCACTACAAAATATTTATCCATCCAAAATGCTTCAGTATATATCTCAAAACGATGCTTCGGGGTTGAGATTATTCCAATTTTTTAATTCTATCAGGTTGTTGGATGTTGTTCATTCGAGTAATTTTGACACTTTTGTTTCAAATATGGTGTTTGGTTGGAGTACTCAAGATCAGTATAATCAAGTAAGTGTCTCTTAGTTTTGAAGCTAGCAAAGGGAAAATTTTAGCTCCAAAACTTTGATTGGCAAGGTGTAACTTTAACACCTGATCAAGCTCAAAGTTGGAATTCCACAATTCAGCAAGTAATCGATCGTCAAACTTGGCTCAACATCAACCAACCTCAAATTTCTGCTTGGTTAAATGAAAATTTTGCCTAATAGGGAAATTTTTTCATGTAAAGGGTGTTCCATAACTGGATTTTTACGATATTTGCTCGATTTTTTTCAAAATATTTTTAATTTTACCAAAATAACCCCCTATATGGGGGTTTTCTAAGAGAAATCAATTTGATTATTTTGATTATTGACGAACATTGAAAACACTTTCCTATCCACAAATATTTTCGCTTCAAACACATACCTCTTACCTGAATCAGGGGCAAGTAAATGATTTCAAGGCTCAGATATGCACGCAATAAATTTCTCATATAGGAAATATGATTACTTTGGTGGAAATTTTTTTTAAAATATAAAAAAATTTTGAAAAAAACCTCGTAAAAATCGTAAAAATTCAATTTTTGAAACACCTATACTTAAACTTTTTATTATTTTTGAGTAAAATTTTAAAGTTGTTTTATGTCATAAAAATAAAATAATATTTAGAAAACAGTTTTGTTTATAAAAATTTTGAGCCGGAAACATCGATTTGGCATATGCGAAATCGATCAAAATCAAAAGTCATGCAGTCACATCGGTAGTCAGATTTAAAGGACCAGTCCCACGAAAATATATTTTCTAAAAGTAGCCTATCTTGTAGAGCACAAAATTCTTGGTAACTTTGGTCAATAAAGTTATGTATTTTGAGCTAAAATAAAAGATTGTTTGTTATTAAACTTTTCTCAAGTATTCGTGCCAATACATAACAAAATTCAAAATTCTCGAACAAAATTCTATTTGTTCAACGATGTTAAAGTTTTTATAAAAACATAGGATAATTTTTTATAACTCTATGGGACGAATAAAATGACACCAAAATTTTTCAATTTGAACATTGGTTTGAGTTATTGAAACGAAAGCATGAATCAGAATTTTCGTTCCAATAACTCAAATCAATGTTCAAATTAAAAAATTTTGGTGTCATTTTATTCGTCTCATAGAGTTATAAAAAATTATTCTATGTTTTTATGAAAACTTTAACATCTTTGTAAAAAATGGAATCTTGTTCGAAAAATTTTGAATTTTGTTATGTATTGGCACGAATACTTAGGGAAAGTTTAATAACATAAAAATTCTGCACTTTAGCTCAAAATACATAGCTTTATTGACCAAAGTTACCCAGAACTTTGTGCTCTACAAGATAGACTGCTCTTAAAAAATTCTATTTTCATGGGACTGCTCCTTTAATTCGCTTCGGGCTGATGTCGACTTCGATGCATTTAGGGAAGATGTCTCTGATCAAATCTCGAGTTTCTTCTGCTTGGTGTGATGGAGCGCCGTCTTAACCACTTTTTCCTTGCTCAAAAAGACGAATAATACCTCCTCGAAACTCCTTCATGCTAAAAAAATCGATTATAGATCAAAAATCAAATAAAATCATTAAAATAATACATAACAAGATTAAGGAGGAAACTTTTGGGCCACCCTGTAAATGACCCTTTGATTCGAGGAAAAATCTAGACAACTGTTAAAAAGCACTCGATAAAATAGTCAGTCATTAATCTTCAAAAAAGATGAACTCCTTTCAGCCACTAAAGCTATTTCCGATAGAACAATTTATTTGAATTTATTTATTGATTTCTCGGACTATTATTTTTAAAGTAAAGATTTGATTTGGCTGTTTTGGATTAGATATAATAATAAAAAGAAAAATTATATTATAAGGATTTAGCTGGCAAGTTTTTTAATTTTTCAATAGTGTTAGTTGTACAGGGTGCGGCAAAAGTTCTTGTGATTTTTTGAATTACTGCATATAGTATTTTGACCATAGTTCTTTAACCTTACATCCAATTCCGATGATCTTGGTGTCATTGGATAGTTGTAAATTCAAGCTATCTAAAGACACCAAGATCATCGGAATTGTATGTAAGGTTAAAGAGTTATGGTCAAAATACTATATGCAGTAATTCAAAAAATTACAAGAACTTTTGCCGCACCCTGTACTTTATTTAACTCATTCCCTCTGGGGACACGTATGTTTGTTTTTGGGGATCCCTAGGTCCATTTTTAAGGTTGTTCATTATTGTTTTTGGGCGTTCTATTCATTCATAAATTTATGAAACATTTGAAATAAGTTAAATAAATCTAGGAAACACTTGAAATAAAATTTGTTTAAACCTAGGGGTCATTCAGATATTACGTAATCAACTTTTTGGTGCTTTACCCCCCCCCCCCCCCCCCCCCCCCTCCCCCCCAACGTAATCATCAAAAATGCACTAACATAATCAATTTTTATGAGGAGGGCCAACTTTAACTCATATTTCAAGTGTTTCATAAAACTGTTATAGAGGGAAATAATAGAGGTAGACCGAATATACAGGGAGTAGTAGTTGGTTAGCTAATAGTAATTGCGAGTAGTAGTTGGCTAGCAACTTTATTCGATGTTTCGACGATTTACGTCTTTTCTTAAAGAACCGATTTTGAAAAAGACGTAAATCGACGAAACGTCGAATAAAGTTGCTAAGGGTGCACTTTATCAGTCGTGCCGCGAGTTGTGCCGCCGTTTTACAATGGCGGCACGACGTTGTGCCGTAGTGCAACGGCACAATTGCTAACGTCGTGCCGAGAGCGGTACGATTGATAACGCGCAGCCTAACCAACTACTACTCACAAATGTATATTCGATCTACCTCTATTGTTTTCTTCTATAACAGTTGTAACTTCACTATACGACTCCAAAAAGCAATCCAAGAAAGTATGTTTCATAAAATTATGAATGAATAGAACCCCCAAAACCAAAATAAACATCATATTTCCTTACACTGTTTTGCCCAATTAGTTATTTACTTTAGATTTCTTTGATCATATGGCAATTTTACAATGGAAAAATCCGATTGTTGTATGTGGACATTATTAATTATTTTAATTATTTCACTTTCTCTATTCATACTAAATCATACAGGTTATATATAGAAAACAAGTTAAAAATTGCTGTAATTTTGTATTAACACTCCGTGGGGTGTTCGGGTAAACTGACCGGTATTGTCCAGAAATTCATGCTGAACAAGATGGAGCTAAAATAAATTCGAAAAAAGTTCTCCCTTGGTGGTCTAAAGCTCTATCTTTGAAAGAGCACCCTTTGAAATTAAACTTTTTCTTGTTTAAGTCTCGTACGAATTGAATTATGACTTCGTTGATCACTCATATAAAAGCTGGGAATCTGTCCTACAACTATGTTATAGACACCTATGGCAAATTTTCGCTTCAATAAAAAGTTATGAGCCAATCTTTGCAACATCACGGTTTTTGACCAGATTTTTGGCAAAGATCAACGATTTTGGCCTGGTTGTGGGGGTTTTCAGTTCAAATGGTCTTCCCAAAAGTTGTAGCCCTGATTCTCAGGAAAATTTTGGTATATTGAGTTTGGCTATTTGTAACAATTTGACTGAATTATGGTCATTTTATTTCCCAGAAAAAAATTTTTTCTCAAAAAATTTTTCTGAGCATTTTTTGAAAGGGTTTTTTTCAAAAAATTTTCGAAAACAGTGTAAAAAATCATATTTTTTATTTGATACTCTGTAACTAATTTTTCCGCTTTGTCATAATTTAAGAGAGTTACTCATGGAGAACAAGTGGAAAGTGTCGCCCAGATGTAGGCTAACAGGTCAGATTCCTTATTTGTATTCCCGTTGTTACAAGATCGTAGCCAAGTTTCTTACCAAGCATATTTATTTATATATTTTTATTATAAATAAACATTGTTACAAATATTGTTGAACGATAAAGATTTATAAAATTCTTTCGATTTTTAACACAACTTTCAAGATATCCTTATATTTATCATCAGAACCATTCATGAGCTTTTCTTTGACTTCTTTCAGCGGTTGGATATAAGATGTCTCATATACTGCGACATCTTCTTTTGTCATCTTAACCTCGTTTTGCTTTAGGATTCTCTCTAAGTTATCCAAAATCTGGAGTGCTCGTGCTGGGTTATGCTTGGGATCTTCCTTCATCCAGAGAGTTTCGAAGTAGAGTTCGGTAAAATTGAGCAACAATTCGTTGTAATATGAATTTTGTGATAATTCAGATCCTGGCTCAGTGTTTTTCTGGATATCAGATTTTAGGCTTTTCATTTTGTCGATCGAAGAACGAATTTCAAGCATTAGTTCTGGAGTGATAGGTTCTTTGATGTCTAAAAAGTTCAGATATTTCAAATTGCGACAGGTCTAGTAAGATTCTAAAATCATCATACCCCCATTCTCGTCCACATATACGTAATCCAAAAACTTTATTGCTTCATCAATCATTTCCGCCACTTCTAACATCATGAGAGCCGATTTAGTGATGATTGCGGCATCTTCTGTATTATGTTTGCTTGATTTTAAAAATTCGAAATTTTTCTCCATTTGTTTTACTCTATCATGCGCTTCCTTCTTTTCTTGTATCGACATTTTTGCGAGACCGTTGTCAATCGTATTAATAAGTAGCTTATTGTCATAAAGCATTATGCAAAGGTATAGACGAGTTTCCATAAAACCCATAAGACTTTCTGGGATGGGATCTATTCCTAAGGATGAGAACGTTTTTGCCGTTTCTTTGATTTTGGCTAATCGGGGTTTCATGTCTTCGATAAGGTCGTTTAAGTCAACGAGTGAAAGTTTATGGAACACTAAAAAATTTTTCTTGTAATATAAAAATTTGTTACCACTATCAACAAAGTCAATATTTTCGAGAAAGAGAGCCAAATCCTCTAATAACTTGCCAGATTCAACAAAAACTTCATAAGCAGGGATTCTTTGCTCCAAAAACTTTTTCAAATTCTCATCTTTGGTAGTTTTCAACCAGCCTTTGAGCACTTCAAGATTAGAACCAGCATTTTTAAACTTCTCATGGATTTCATCACCCGAGACTTTGCCTAAACCATTCTGCAAGACATAGTCTATATAACGAAATGAGTTAGATAGCTCGGTTAAGATTGTGCTCAATTCTTCTAAATAAAGATAATATCTTATGGCAACTTTAATCTAACCTCTATGATCCGAGATATCTGCAAAAGTGACTCTTGCAGCCGGTGCAGAGTTTACTGTACAAAAAGAACAAGTTAGTAAAATAGAAATCAAGAGCATATTTAATGGGGAAGTAAACAACTAGGTACGGGAAGTTTCGGGAAAAACTAATCAACTGTTTAATGTTGTTGAAAACCTTCCTTATAATGTTGTTGAAAAACTTCGTACAGGCAATCTTTGAGTTATTTAAAGTTTGTTATCGCCATTCTTTAACTTATGATCACAGCGGTAATTTATTACAACGGTATAAAAACTTGTTTATAAATTTTTGTGCGTCATCTCACAAATGACTCAAAAAGAAAAATACGGCAAGTCGTGAAAACCAACGTCAAAGATTAAAAACCCGGCGCTGAGTCATTCCTAAAAGGAAGAGGAAAAAAATGATGTGTAACAATAAGAACTATTATTATTGTAAGTCAGATACCATAGAAAACGATTTTTCCTGGAGATGAGGTACATTCATTTTTCTTTCCATGGCACCAGCATTCCAAGTATGTATTAAAAGGTGGATTTGAAACGTAGGTTTTCGAGATAGCGCAAACACATACAAACAACTGTGTAATATAGTTTTAAGATTACAAAAATAGAATTTAAAATATCTTGAAAAAGCTTTCCCAAAAAAAACGACATACCAGATGTTTATTTTTAGCTCTTTTTGGAATTTTGGAGCTCGGATTATTACCACGCCGAGACGTGGAAATACAGGTAATATGGAATTGGGCAAAAGTTTTATGACCCGATCGGGACTCGAACCCAGACCTTCTGGTTACCGTCCAAGTGCACTACCATAGAGCTATCGAGACCTTTACCTGTTTATTTTTATAGTAAATCTTAATCTGGGAACTAGGTATCATCGTAAAAATGATCACAGACAAATCGTTTATGTGTTATCTTTTTTTATGTATTATAGAGCATGGAACTACAAAACCTACTTTAACCCCGACTTGTCTCGAGCTTGACCTAACAGAGTACTGAGCGATTAAACTTTGAAAAGGCCAAAAAACTTCCAATTTTTGCGAGTGCTAAATTTTTAAATTGAAGAAGTTTGACGAGCCAAGTGAAATTGCAAAAATAATATTTGACCACGGCCTGTAATCGTACATAAAAATTTATTTCAATGTCATATGTGGTTATTTTTAAAAATGCTTATCAAAATCATGAAAAAATGGCAATTGGAAGTTGTTAGACCCTAGATTAGTTCTTGTGGGAATTATTGTAAAAACTCAGTCTCATGTTCTAAAAAATGTGCAGAAGAATTTGCCCAAAAAGTTTATGAAAATAGATTTTTGCCCAATGATTTCAATCCCGAAAGCAACATAAATTCTTGGCTTGAATAGAGAAAATGAAACCCCTTAATATGTTATACAACTGGTTTGTAGATTACTATACTAATAAATATTATAATAATGGTTCCAGGAGATAATCATTTTTCTCTGATCGAAAATTTGCTAGACCCAAATTCGGTTCAGACCAATATCTAGAGTGTCTTAGACAGGTTAGAAAATTCAAAAAATCAACGTAAAATCAGGTTTTTGATTTTCATTTTTCGACCAAAAATTGATCATAATTTTCCATTTTTCACCTAATTTTCCTATTTTTCAATAAAAATGCCCAAAATGTGACAATTTTTCATCAAAAATCATTTTTTATGAGCATTTTCGACTTAAAAACGAGTATTTTCCAAAAACGCGGCAACCAAAAAAACGTCGGCAAAAATTTTCTGTAAGCCCCTCCATAACAAATTCCTGGATATGTCGCTGTGTATGCAATCAAAATCAGCCTTTTTGATTTTAACTTGCAAACATTCATAAAATTGCATTCGGTCACCCTACTCAGGAGCCGATGGGGTCACTGACACGGGGCACAACTAAGGCATGCTCCCACAGATCTGGGATCCAGGGTCCTGGATCCCTTAGATCCAAATGGATCCCATTTTCGGAGTCTGGATAAGTATATAAAGTTTTCGCCAAATATTAAAGTGAAAACAAACAAGCTTTATTTAAAAAGAAAGAAAAACTTTACAAGAAAAATGCCAAGAGCTAAAATTATCGATATTAAATAATCTTTTCAATAAATATACGTTTTAAAAAAGCAAATTTTTCAACAAATATTAATAAAATAGAGCGGTTGTAGATTTAAGAAAGCTTATAAAAAGGACATTCGCGTAAAATATAAGGGAAGAGAGTGAGATGGATCCATCCGATATCTGAAAGAGCTGTATTTTTGTAAAATGGGTCAAAATTGGACCAGCTTTTGAAAAAAAAGTCAAAAGGTGGTTAAATACAGTCGAGTTTTGATTTAGTGGCACCCTTAGGAGGTTAAATTTTTACAAAAAAAATTGTTAAAGAATAATATCTCCATCGTGTTCCCCGTACTCGAACACCCCTGAGTACAAAAAATCAGCTCATTTTAAGCGAATGAATAGTTGAAAAAGCATTTTCAGCTTAAAATCAGCTTTTTCAAACAAAAATTTTTTTGCTGTTTTTTATCCTAACTCAAGGATTTCAACCAAATGTGTCCATTTTCCAACAAAAAAGTCCAAAATTAGTCATTTTTACCCAAAATCGTCATTTTCTGATCATTTTCAGCTGAAAAAAAGCAATTTTGAAATGAAATTTTCGCCTTTAACACAAGGAGTTCAAAAAAATTGACCTAAATTGTCAACAATTTTGGTAAAAATAATTCATTTTTATGCAAAAAATCGCGTTTTTGAGCGAAATTTTGACTTTAATTGCACGAGGTGCCACTAAATGAATTGGAGGAGGTACCACTATATCGAGATTCGACTGTATGACTAAATAACAGTTAAAAAATAATTTTTTTGGCTATACATATTACCCATATGATCAACACTTTTGTTTCCCTCGCACATTTTTACTTATATAAAATTTAGTAATGAACATGGAAGATGAAGTTAGGAAACTTTGCGACGAACTTGAAGGTACAAGCGTCTCAAATCCCAATTCACCAAAGGAAGAGCAGCCTCAGAGTTCAACAACACGATCTGCAGCTCAAGAAATGCAGAAAAGAAGACGCTTGGTGGAACTAGACTTGCCAAACATGTATCTAGTGCTTAATACGATTTAAAAATGGCCCTTTGGGCCGGTTCTTGAAACAATCTGAGCACAGTTGCACAACCCCTGTAAAATTTTACCGGGGTAGGTCACGGGGTGGGAGAGGGGTAGATCATCGGTATCCGGCGCCAAGGGACTCCCTTCCAAAAAAAGGTCGCCAAACTGCGAAGGGGGCAGTATATACCCCCACCAACTTTTTGAGCGAAAAGATTTTTGTGCCAAAAAATCGCTTTTTTTTGACAAAAATGACTTTAAAATGGCAATAGTGACTAAAAAAACATTTTTTGGGGATAAAGATGTGTACATGTCGTTGGTTTGATTTTTACAGACCAGGGTCGTGCCGAGTGGGAGGAGAGGGGAAGATTATGTCAAAGGAAGGGGAGGGTAGCACTGCCCGAAGGGCGACACCAGGCCCATAACTACGACCCTTGGCCCGGCCCTTCCCCCGAAATGGAAAAATGAAAATGCGCGATAAAACACAATGTGGATAAAGGTGATTTTTGGAGAATTTTGAAAAAATCGAAAAAAAGTTTTAAAAATTTTACAGACCATACGCTCATGTGTGATACAAAATGTCATTTTTTTCAAAAATTTTCAAATTTGAAAAATACACGTTGGTCCCTCAAGAGAATAAATTTTCAATTTTTTAGGAAAGGACAACTCCACCCCCCCCCCTGCCCCTTGGCTACTCCACTATCCTCCGGTCCATTTGGGGAACCTCTTCTCCTCAAATGAAAAGGGGTTACCGTACACCTGCAACTTAGGAACACNCCCCCCTGCCCCTTGGCTACTCCACTATCCTCCGGTCCATTTGGGGAACCTCTTCTCCTCAAATGAAAAGGGGTTACCGTACACCTGCAACTTAGGAACACGTATGGATCAAAAATGCATAACGTTCAATTTTTAGACCTCAAGAAGATCTTGTTGATCATATACGTTATGCGTTAACCAACAAAAATAAGAATCAACGAACAAGAACTTTTTCTTTGAATAATTTTGATCAACAAGAGATAAGGGAACAATATCCAGAGATCAGAAATCGATTTATGCTAAGCGAATGGCTCATAGATATTCCAGAAGATTTTGAAAAGTGGATTATGATTCCTTGTCCACAGGCGCCTAGGAATTTAGTTATTGCACACAAAGTAAGTTTATTAAATAGGAAGACGGTTCCGGGTTGCAGTATCTTTTGAAACCGCATTGATTACTGATAATGACCCTGAAAAATTTTTTGAAAAAAAGAGTTCCACGGGGTGTTTTGAGCCTTATCTTTGAAGGGGTATATTCAAATTTTTATCGTTTTAGTAGAATTGACATATCTCCGCGTAAGAATTGAATTGAGAGATGGTTGACCACTCATTGAAAAGAAGGAAATCAGCGTTACAGCTATTATCTAAGCATTCATAGAAGGTTTTCGCTTCAATAGAAAGTTATACCCCAATCTTTAAGGCATACCCTGATTTTTTGACCGGGTTTTTGACAAAGACCGACTTTTTTGACCTTGCTATGAGGATTTTTAAAACTGATAGTTCGAACGAAAAATAAAGCCCAGATTCCCAGGAAATAGACGTAGTCAGAGGAACTAGGGGGGCTTTAGCCCCACTCCTGTCGCCAAAAATTTTAAGAAAAAAATAAAAAAACAACAGGTACCAATGATTTTTTCAACATTTTTGGTCATTTTACTCGATTAGCTCCCCTGTCAGAAAATCCTGGCTACGCCTATGTCCCAGGATAATTTTGATATATTGTGTTTGGCTGTTTGATAACCAGCTGACTGAGTTAGGCCATTTTTCCAGTAATAGCCATACCTTTTTAGGGTGTAACTCAAGCTTTAACCAAAACTGGATTGGTAATCGACGAATTTCCATCGCATCTACCAGGTGGCTCACAAAAAGACTGTAAGCGAAAAAATACTTTCTATTATAAAAATATTTTCTAGCCAAAACGCTCACTATCCTTGACTGCTTTTTCGATCCAGTAAAACATGTTTTCTACATACTTGATATGATTTGTTGGGCCGACAATGACTATACGACGATGGAGTTGGATTGCCGTTTATTTTTGCTCAAGTCGTATTTGGAAACAAATCGAATATTGGGAAATCGTGATAAATTTAATCCATTTGAATTTCACGGCTTACCATGGTGTTGCTGTACAAAGGAAAAGATGAAGGATATGATCTTTAATTGTGATTTGGGCTTTGATTTGGATGGTTGTTTGTTTTATTTTCCCAAGGTAATATTTTGTTATAGAGCATTTCTCGCCAAAAGATCAACCATGGTGAAATAGTGAATGAAACGATTGAATAAAACGATACGAATGAAACGACATGATAGAACGAAACCAACTTCAGGGATTTCGTGTCAATATTCAGGCAAATTCAAACCCGTTTCCGACGATTTCCGGGCAGTATAACTTTTCGTATAATACTTTTCGTACGATACTTTTCGTACGGTACTTTTTGTACGAACCTTTTGTACGAACTTTTCGTTGCCTGATTATTAATAAAATCCGTTTTGCTTTATATTTTTTCGTGTTAATAAACAGATATTATTGATAATCAGGCAATGAAAAGTTCGTAAGAAAGGTTTGCACGAAAAGTACTGTACGAAAAGTCTCGTACGAAAAGTACCGTACGAAAAGTTCGTATGAACCACAATTGTACGAAAAGTTATACCGCCATTTCCGAATGCCGTATGGAAATAACATAGTTTCATTCGCATTGTTTCATTTGTGTTCGTTCCATTCGTATCGCTTCAAAACTTTCGTTTCATTCGAGTCTATGCCAAAAATCCTCATTGACCCTTATTCATGGAAGGAGGTGGGTGTATTGAAGAGAAAATGAATCAAAATTTGAATGTTCGCCATTTCTTATTTGTATTAAAAGAATTTTGATTATATACATCCCTGAAAAATTTTAGATTTTATACATCCCTGGACAAACATCACTCATCGGTTGGTTACTACCCTGGATGTTTCCAGAAATTTTGAACATTCCCATACCCGCTCGATTCACTTATGTTTCCAATAAAAATCTTCGGCGAAAACCGAATGAAAGAGCTCTCGAATACATTGCCAGATTTGAATCGATAAATAGCAACAAGAATATGTACAAAGGTGGTGGCAAGAAACCACAAGAAAGTAGCAAGAAGCCACAAGAAGCAGCACAAAGCAATTCTTCTATTCTACCAAGTTCAAAAAACAATAGAAAGAAAAAGAAAACGAAAAGCGGTCCAAGAATTATTGAAATTAAAGAGATGAATAGAGGACAAAACTGGGCTAATGTTCCTTATTTTTCTACATTTAACGTCGACCCGCGCGGAGGCGGTGTGCCTTTTAGTTACTGTTAAAAAATTTTGTTTTCTTTCTTGCTGATTGTACGTGTAAATTCAAAAAAAGTGCATTATAGTGAATTGGGGCCTAAAAAATTTTTGGGATCAGAAATTTTTTTACTAAAAATGACCCATATAGGGGTAATTTTATGCGAGGAATCGATTACATGCATTCCTGAAGCAAGAAAACGCTTCTTTGACCCTGATTCAGGGGAAAAATTGGGCTTTTGACACGAAAATAGTCATTTTTTCGTATTTTTCCTATAATCATAATCAGGGAAACGTTTTCATGCTTCGGGAATGAGCGCAATCGATTCTTCGCATAAAATTATAAGGGTCGTTTTTAGTAAAAAAATTTTCCGGTCCCAAAAATTCCAAAGTGCACTTTTTTGAATCATCCTGTAGATAGATTTTTATTTTGATTTTTGTAGAATAAATTTTTTATTATGCAAAAAATTAACATTGAAAAAAGCTCAAAAAAAGGTAACCTTTTTTGCAACAAAAAACCCCCTTAAAAAATTTTTAAGAGACATTTTTTTGAGAAAGTCTCAGGCGACAAAGTTGAAAAGTTCGAGTCAGACCCCGGTTTATGTAATTTTGGAAAGTACTAGAGTAGATAATAAAAAAAATTCTTTTGGGAGTCAGCCTACTCGACATAGTTTGAAAGGTGCTAATTTTAAACTTTTTAGGCATACCCTAAGGTTTTAAAGGAAAATTTTTAACAAGAATTGGCTTCGAATATCATTTTGGTATTATCGTGGAGGAAAAGTCAAATCCTGGAGGAAAAATCAAATTTCTCATCTACTATGTTAGCCACGGGGGAAGTTCCTATAAGGAAAGAGAGCTCCGAAGCAGTCGATTAATACGCCACCAAAATCATATTCGAAACCAATTCATGTTAAAAATTTTTCCTTTAAAGGGAAGGGGGTATTTTTTAGGGACTAATCTCCAAAAAAATTTTTTTTTCCTTCTTTTTTTTTATAAAAATATCACTTTTAGGGGTAATTTTGCATAGGGAATCGATTGCGCGTATTCCCGAACTCTGAAAATGCATGCCTGACCCCTTATTCATGGAAGGGGTATTGAAGCGAAAATAAAAAAATTCTGTTTTTTACCGGGAAAACGTTGTTTCTAGGGTAATTTTATGTGGGGGAATCGATTGCGCGTATTCCCAAATCCTAAAAATGCATACTTGACCCTGATTCAGGGAAGGGGTTGGGGATATTGAAGCGAAAATCAAACAATTTTTTCGAATTTTTTTATTTATATCCCCAACCCCTTCCCTGAATCAGGGTCAGGTATGCATTTTCAGGGTTCAGGAATACGTGCAATCGATTCCCCATGCAAAATTACCCCTAAAAGTGATGTTTTTATAAAAAAAAAGAAGGAAAAATTTTTTTTCAGAGATTAGTCCCTAAAAAATACCCCCCCCCCCTCCTCTTTAAGNACTTTAGGGTATACCTAAAAAGGTAAAAATTAGTATATATTCCAAACCACATCGAGTCGGTACGACTTTTATTCTTTAGTCTAGTACTTTCCAAAATTATATAAACCGGTGTCCGGCTCGAACTTTCCAACCTTGTCACCATTGGACCGATCTTTGACTTTTCAAGAAAGTGTCTCTTAATACTCAATTTTCATCAGACTATACTTTTTTATAGCTACTTTTCTGTCCAGTTACAAAATAACCAAGCAACCAAAAATCCAAGAGTCAAAATTCCCGTGCAAAGGAGTGTCCGTTCTGCTACTATTAATTTGTCATCAATAAAATTTTTAATAGTTAGCTATAAAAATAATCTAACTGAAATGATCTGTTACCACCTCAATTAAAAAATCGAAGAAGACTAGAATATCAATGTTATCTATGATGGTACTTGTTTAATCGGAACATCCAATTATGGGTACTTTTAAAAAGTTACTAGTAGTTTTGTTATTATTAGTACAAATTTTTGTTGCCCATGGGTACTATCCGAGAAAACGTAGGTTCTTAAAAATTGTATAAGTATGGGGGAGGTATCGTAAGACTTCCAAAAGTTACCTCTTCTTGTACAGATGTGAGATTCAATAACGTATTTTAAAACTTTTTTTAGCCGGGCATCGAAGAGCCTCATTTCGCAAAAATTACCTTGACAAAGTCCTGCCCCAAAATTCGTTGCCCAAAAAATTCGCCTCCAAAAGTTGGTTAGAGCAACAAGATGAGATTACGATTAAAAGAAATGAATTCACGAATGAAAGTGTGCTAATTGACAGGCTTGAAGAAGAACATTTCATAAATTTGGCGACTATTCCTAGACTTCCTAAAAATATACAAATTGAACAATATTGGATCACTGTGCAACCATATTTTCCAGCACCAAACGTGTCGTATCCACCAAGTAAAATTTAAAATAAAGAAATCTCTACTGTTCAGCCCCATGTTCTCAGAACACCTCTACTTGTGGACCTAAGGGGTCAAAGCACATGCCCCTCATGGTGGGTGTTTTTTCATGGGGGGAGGGGAGTAGGTACAAGATCCCGATCCAATTTTTTCGAACTTTTTCAATTTTTTTCCAAATTTGATTCGAATTTTTTCCAATTTTTTTGAATTTTTTCAATCTTTTCGAACTTTTTTTCAATTAATTATGTAATCATGGGGGGGAGGGGTCAAAAAACCGAAAATTTTGACTACGTAATATCTAGATGACCCCTTGACAAGTTTTGTCAAGTCAAGTTTATTTGTCGAGTGCAGGCTCTACTGTCGATATAAAAGCAATAAAATAAAAAATTTTAGACCGAATCCAGACTTTTGATGGATACACCAAAATTCGTTTTAATATGACTCAAGATGCAATGAGCATAGTCGTAGATGCTCTTCGCTTAAATTTTACTAACGTTAAACTACTCCTTAATGGCACACGGCAACCACTGATTTCCACCTCATACGACAACACCTCATTTCGACTTACCATAACCCCAGTTTTATTTTTAAAAGCTGGCAATACTTATGAATTGGAATTTAATTATACTGGACTAATCAATGGGTATACTACTGGAGGGTTATTTTTCTCATATTGGTTGAATGCGCAATGGACAAGGCCGGCGTAAGAGTGTTTTTATTTTTTAATAAAAAATAATTTTCTAGCAATGGCTATATTATTGCAACGTTTTTTGAAATCGGAAGTGGTGCTAGATCGGTGTTCCCGTGTTTTGATGACCCCTCATTCAAGGCTCGATTTACGGTGACATTGATTTATCCGTCTTCTTACCAAGCTTTGAGTAATAGAAATCCATCAAGTCCTCCAGTGCCATATGCGTATGTTTCATGTATTTTAAAAGTTTGCGAAATTTTATCATGATTTTTGAATCCGAAAATCGCTTAAATCAATAACATAGAAATTTTTTCATGCTTCGAAAATTCGCACAATCAATTCTGCGCCTAGAAAAATCTTTAGATTGTCGCTTTTCCGGAGAAAATTCGAATTTAGTTCATTTTCGCGTCAATACACCCACGACTTTCACTGAATCAAGGTCAAGGAAGAGTTGTTACGCGTAGGAAATGCGCAAATCGATTCCCCATATAAAATTACTCCTATATGGGTCCTTTTTAGAAAAAATTTTCGGGTCCAAAATTCAAAATAAAATTCCGCGAACTTTTGGAACAACCCAATATGATATTGGTCGAGATAAAAGCTTCTCAAGATTTCTCAAAAATTTCTTTTTTTTTTGAGAAATCTTGAAAAGCTTTTTAACTCAAGTTTCATTCTAAGAAAACAATATTTCATAAGGATTTTTTCTTCAACATAGAAATTTTTTCACAAGTGATATTCTACAAACTTGTTCGCCGTAATCTCAGGAATTCATCAAAACAAAAATCAGTCCAAACGGATTTAAAATGACTGATTTATGGCCTTAAAGGACCAGTCCAGTAATTTTCAACCATATGAAAACATGATATATTCGGAAAGATCATGAAAAATGGAGTATTTTTCGTTTTTACGGCATATTCTGAATCGTTGTAGTTTTCGAGATAATTGTGTTTGAATTTGTTACAAGCTCTTCGTTGTAATACACAATTCAAAAAAGTTTGTGTATTACAACGAAGAGCTTGTAACAAATTCAAAATTTCAAGCGCAATTATCTTGAAAACCACAACGATTCAGAACATGCCGTAAAAACAAAAAATGCTCCATTTTTCATGATCTAATCATTTTTCATATGATTGTAACTTACTGGACTGGTCCTTAAAACGAAAAAATTTTAAGTGTTACCGGAACGGAATCGCAAATTTTTTTGGGTGAAGCCAGAATATCAAAAATTTTTTGGGTGGAATCGAACAATTTTTCGTTTTGGGCCACCACTGCCTAAGTCTGGCCACTGAGAACACCACGAAAGATCATCAAAATCACATATATATTGGGGTCCGAAGATGATGTTAGATAAAAAAGTTTTTTTGCAAAAATTTCTTTATGTCTAACACCATATAAAAACTTATTAAAGAGAGTTTTCAAGAAAAATGATAGTTTAGAAAAAATGGAGAAAAATCTCTTTGAAATAAAAAAACAAAATTTCAAAAAGTCCATTCACTTTTTTAACAACCCAATAGACAAATCATTTCGATCAAGGATATACCCACCGGCGTTCAATTGCACATCATTTTACGGCCAATTCAATCCCAGCATACAGATATCTATATCCTATGCATATGCACAGACGGTCACTAGCAGTCTAAGTTCATAGTTGAGCTTGAGTGGGTGTTTAGTGAAACATCTTCTCTCTACGCCTGGGGCCAGCAGAGGGAAAGAAAATGTGCATAGTGGTCTAGAAAGTGGAAAAAAGATAGCTAGCCTAAGAATATGCTTGAAATTTGAGAAGAACATGTTAATACAAAAATTGATGAAAAATCTTACTACTATAAACATATAATGTTTGTCTATGTGTAATTGTGTTGTACAGACGATTTCTTGACCCATGGCCGAGTGGCTAAAGTGACAGATTTTTAGTTTATAGGCTCGGTTTCGAATCTCGCATCGAATTTAAAGTTGGCCAAATTCCATGAACATTTTTGTATATCTCTAAAACACGTTGCAATCATTTTTGACCATTAAATACTTGCTGGAGCTGTATGGTACTAATGATTTTAACTTCTATAAATCTAACCTTACTATACAGCTCTAGCAAGTACTTACTGATCAAAAAATGGTTGCAAAGTGTTTTAGAGACCAAAATGGAGATATGCAAAAATTTTCATGAAATTTGGACTACTTTAAATTCAAAGTGGGATTTGAACCCGAGCCTATAAACTACAAATCTGTCACTTTAGCCACTCGGTCATGGGTCAAATCCCTAAAGCCCATGATATGGTACTCGTTTTGAAGCGCTCGGCGAGCTAAGTAGATTGGCGGCATTCTTTTTTATTTTTTACCCTTGCTTCTACCTTTTTCGCTTTTTGGTGCGCCGTGAAAGTATTCTTTTCTTTGAAAAAGTGAATTTTTCTCTGAAAAAGTGAAAGCAGGGAAAACATTTTGTATTTTAACAAATTTTCAAGCTTTTTACTTTTCACCAAAATAAGCCTATATATGCGAAAAATCGATTGTGCTCATTGTCTAATCGCTGAAAAAATAGTATTTCAAAAATAACAAAAACAATCTAGCTAAATACAAAAATTAAGAATGGGAAGGAAATGTATGATATGAATCATTCGCAACAACAACTTTTTTTATAATGCTTGTCCAAAAGCTATATGTGAAAAATATTGCAAAAAATTAATTTTTACAATTTTTTAATTGAAAAATAAAAAATTTTGAAAAATTAGCACTTTGTCTAACATTTTATGGAACTCATTAAAGATAAATGTTTTAATAAGCCTAGGCTTATTAAAACATTTATCTTTAATGAGTCCCATAAAATGTTAGACAAAATGTTAATTTTTCAACATTTTTCATCATAACTTAAAAGTTATGATGACTTTGAAGATTTTTTCGAAGCTCGAGTAAAACAGCAATTTTCGAAAATCTTAATTTTTCAACCCACCTTCAGGTCGATCAAAATTTTCATAACTGTCAGCTCTGCTAAAATCTGCCACTGTTTGATGAATATGCCCTTGTTTCTTCACACTCCCGTTTTTAGGTGGCTCCAATAAGAACGAGAATTCAATTGATGCTTGACTATCAAATTTGTCTAAAAATTTCTTTTTTTGTAAAAATAGCATGACACGATTTTTCTGGAAGGCTGACTCATAAAAGTGTCATGCCTCATCGAGCAGAAAAATTTGCAACTTTTGACGGAAACCGGATTTTTTTACAGATTTTTACCTTGTGAAATTAAGTCGAGTTCGTCCTTAAAAAATCGTAAAATTGGCGAAGTTGGGTCCAAGTTCAAGGCACATGTGTTAAATTGACATTGGAAGAGGAGGATGCGGTCTTGAGAGGACGATTTCTCGAAACATTTGACTAGAACATCACCACGCAGGGAGAGGCCGCCATTTTCGAGATCAACTCGTGAGACTTCTTTCAGGGTTCTAAAATTATAAAAAACTGATTTTTTGCAAGTTAAAATTTTTTTGAAAAATATAGCTGTTGAAACCTATGAAAAATAAATATGGTATTAAAATGAAGTAGATTTTTAAGAGAATAAAAGGCTTAAGCTTAGGCTTAAACTTGGGCTTAGGCTTGGGCTTAGGCTAGGCTTAAGCTTGGGCTTAGGCTTAGGCTTAAGCTTGGGCTTAGGCTTAAGCTTAAGCTTGGGCTTAGGCTTGGGCTTAGGCTTAAGCTTGGGCTTGGGCTTAGGCTTAGGCTTAGGCTTAGGCTTGGGCTTAGGCTTAGGCTTAAGCTTGGGCTTAGGCTTAGGCTTAAGCTTGGGCTTAGGCTTAGGCTTAGGCTTGGGCTTGGGTTTAGGCTTAAGCTTGGGCTTAGGCTTGGGCTTAGTCTTGGGTTTAGGCTTAATTAATAATCATCATCAATTTGTTATTAAATTTTTTTAAATCCGCGAAAAAGCCAAAATTTACTCTAAATCATGCAATGCACATACCATTCGAAAATTTTCAAACGAACGAGATTATCCGATTCGTGAAAACTGTCACAAACAGCTCAAAAACTTCTCTGCGTTTAACATGCGCTAGAATGAGTAAACGTTTGTTATCTGAAGAATCTAACAAAAATTTCATAATTTTTATTGTATCTGCATCTTTTTCGAAATTATCAAAAATGAAAATTGTTAATAATGAGAATTAAAAGGATGATAATAGTGAACGTAATGCTTCCCGTCGTTGTTGAATTTTTGAATCCCTAGATGTGTTAATTTTTATTTAAGTATGGCTTTTATATATTTTATATAAATATCGTGTCAAGTGAAAACTGGGATCTCATAAATTTCTGAAAAATCGTAGCTTTTTAAGAGACGATATCTCAAAAGTTCGAACATCCTGCGGCACTAGGCAAACTGATGATAGAATATGAAATTTGGGACCAAAATAAACACATTGGTGCATTTGAAATGGTGTG
>OZJO01000033.1:41054-61528 GCA_900406225.1 Acrobeloides nanus
TACGACAGCTTGTGGCGATTTCGTCGTACCCTTACGTTAATTTTACGATCGTACGATGACTTCGTACGATAGCTTGTGGGACCGTCATACTTTCGTACGATAGCTTGTGCCGTGCTTGTGGCGACCCTTATGGCCGGTGAAAGTAGTGAGGGTCGTGACAGATGCGTCCGGATTGTCGTAACATGTTAAGGCGCATTCGGATTCTTGTCCGGATGCGTCCGGATTCATCCGGATTGTAGGCTGTCGCGACAGATTCCAACTTTTTCACAACAGCTGCAAGAAAAGATCGCATCCGGATTGGCTGTTACGACGCGTCCGGATTGTCGTAACCGGTTACGACGGCTTTTACGACAATCCACTCTATCCGGATGCGTCGTAGCAGCCAATCCGGACGCGATCTTTTCTTGCAGCTGTCGTAACAAAGTTGGAGCCTGTCGCGACAGCCCACAATCCTGACGCATCCGGATGAGAATCCGTAAAGCTGTTACGACAATCTGGACACCTTGTTGTTCAAGCGTCGAAAAAATATCAAATTTGACACTAGGTTTATAAATATGCGAATTTTGGGCATAACATAAATTATATTCGTATTTTCGAAATTTGCGTGTAATATTCATATAAATATGTTGTGTCCAAAATTCGCATATTTATAAGCCTGGTGTAAAATTTGAATTCTAACGCCGATACATTGTTCTCCATGACCAACCTAATCAAAACCAGTCGATAAAACGACATTTTTTTGAATTTTAGGACGTCTGGATTTCGTCTCAATACATTTTTGCCTGATTCAATGGGAAGCGCAGAAGATTTTCGAGTATATTACTCTTACCTATAATTCGACTAGAAATTTGTGTGTAATCAACACCACGATCACCACTCATGTCTGATTTTTGGATACCCTTGAGTTTGGATTCAGACACCGATTTTTTGGTCTAAAATTTAAAAAAATAATTAAATAAAAAATATGTAGACAAAAATTTTGAAAAAGTTCAAACAAAAAATTAGCATTCTGTCAATTTTTTGAACTTATTAAAGTAGGATTTATCAAAATTAAATAAGAAAGATATGTTATATATGTTAACCTACAACATATGTTGTAGCAGATATTGAATTTCAGCCTATATTGAATATTCAATTTTCGCTAGCCGATTTTGAAGATCACCTATCAAAATTTCAAAAACTTAAAATTTATCCGATCCCCTATCACAATCCATAAAAATTCGGATTCAGAATCTGAGTCCGGATTCTGATTTTCAATCTGGATTCTGAATTTGGATTCAGAATCCTCATTCAGAACCAAACATCTGAATTCAAAATCCAGATTGAGAATCAGAATTCAGATTCTGAATCCAAATCGGAATCCGGATTCAGAATCCAGAATATTGGTGCCAAACAATAGAACCCGGCTAGCCGATTTTGAAGATTGAAATTTTCTCGCTAGCCGATTCAGAATCGACTGAAATTCAATATCGGCTACAACATATACAATAAGTAATAGGATATAAATAAATTAAATTGTTGGCTGCCCATAATGGGTAAATAAAATTTTTAAAAATCTCACTAATAAACTAATACAACCAGCTGAGCGACGAAAAATCTCCCGTAGTCTTTAACAAGACAGCAAGTTCATTATAAGATTTATGGACTTGTCTTACTTTCGGTGTCCATCTCCAAGAAAGAAGTTTGCGGGAACGGAAAAGAAGACCTAACCCAGTGGCCGAAACAACACATGTCTGGGAGATGGAAGTTGAAAGTTAGAAGGATTTTTCGGTTCACTGAGCCAGGTTCATTAGGTATATATGCCTATTAGTGGAAGTGGAAGTTTCAAGGACAGCTTTTTGGAAGAAAATTTTTTGGCTGTAAAAAATTAGGTATTGGGGGTGTTTTCAAAAAATTCAAGAAATGTCATGAAAGTTTAGCTATAGAAGATTTTGTCTAACATGACTAAAAAATTTAATGTACAAATTCTAAAGGAATATAATTGAGTAATTTTAGTCTGAGGATTAGGCTCTAGCAAAATTGGAAACGATGAAAAAGCAAAATTGGAAACGCAACAATTTTAGAACTTATGCATTTCGGCCCCCCCCCCCAAATTTGGGGGAGGCGAACTGCACTGATCAGTGCACTTCGGACCCCTCAAATTTTTGGGGGGTCCGAAGTGCATAAATTTCCAAAGGAACTTATGCGCTTCGGACCCCCCCCCCCCCCCAAAAATTTGGGGGGTCCAAAGTGCACTGACCAGTGCAGTTCGCCCCCCCCAAAATGTTTGATTTATGCGAATTTTGGGGGGGGCCGAAGTGCATAAGTTCCAAAATTTTCAGGTAAGCACTCTTCATTTACCTCATTCTCAATAAACAACCTAATAACCTACACCTCTAAACAACAAGCCATAAACCTTCTCATCCCAATCAATGGATCGCCAGTGGCCTAGTGTGGTTGAGATCGACTTTCCCGGCCAACTAGCTCAAAATAACACGAACAAGCCTGAAAATAATCATCGGCTCGTTGACAGCTGCCCTATCGAAGGAAGGAAACTTCTTAATAGCCAAGTGAAAATATGCGGAACACCCTAGGAGAGCAGGAATTCGATACATCTGGCAAAGGAAGGAGAATAGCTTTTAGTGGGATTAATGAGACAGTTGATTTTTATTGGGCTTTTTTTGAAATTAGTCATGCTAGATTTGTTCATGGGAATTTTTAGGGGTAGGCTAGGAATGCAAAAGTTTTAAAAAGTGGCAATCCCTATGTCACCGGCCAGAAATATGCAAATTTTGAGTACGATATTTTGTTCATTGGGATAAAGGAAACAGCGTTGGCATCATTGTCACTATGGACAATTTATGACAGCGCTACAATTTGCATATTTTGGCCATGTATCGGGTTGTTCAAAAGTTAGTAGACTTTTAGGAACTTATGCACTTCGGTCGTGCAGTACACTTGACATTCTGTTAGAGTAGAAAAATTTTTTAAGAATGACCTTTCTTGGGATAATTTTGGCTGAAAAATTCAAAAAACACACTCAAAAAATCCAAAAAAAAATTTCCTTGACCGTGTTTTGGACATTTTTTGACCTCGAAACCCATGTTTTTTGGGCTTTGAGGTCAAAAAATGTCCAAAACACGGTCAAGAAAACTTTTTTGGATTTTTCAGCCAAAATTATCCCAAGAAAGGTCACTCTTAAACAAATTTTCTACTCTAACAGAACGTCAAGTGTACTGCGCGACGTTGGGGGAAGGGCCGAAGTGCACCGATCGGTTTTTCAACAATTTTTTGGCAAAGTCAAAAAATACACAAAAGTAAAAAAATTATTGTCTTAAAAAATTTTCAAGCTACTATTTACAAGAATTATTTCGTATATTCATGTTGTGTCTGTTGGAAGATGAGTGATAAGAAAAGTAAGTGATAAAACAAGTGCGGAAGTGTCAAAACGTATGTAGTTAAATGTGAAACTAGGTCATAAAAAATTGATTTTTTCGAAAAAATTAAATTTTAAGAATTTTATTTGCTTATCATAATAAGCTTCAAAAATTTGGAAAAAAAGAGTAACAATTTCAACAAGAATATTATATATTTTTATATAATTATTAGTTTTATATTTTTGATGAGTTCAAAAAATGTTAGTCAGCATAGAAATTTTAATTTTTGTGACAAAACAAGTTTGCGAAAAATTTTTTGCAATTTTTCTTAATTTTTAAAATTATTTCTACAACCCAGGATCCAATCAATCTAAGCTCATTTTCCTCGCTCCGGCCAAAAAATTTAGGCTTACGCTTAGGCTTAGCTTTTTTATTATTTGTTATTTAAATTTGTTAATTATTCTTTTAAATTTTAACGATTTCAAAAATCACGTTATTTAACATTTAGAAACATACACTCTTTAAAAAATCAAAAAGTTGTTAAAGATAAGGCGCAAAAATTTGAAACCTATCTTCTCTTGACTCGAAAAACTAGCAACATATCCCATAAAACGAGACAAAGAAAAGATTTTTTTCAAAACAAGCCATCATCCAATTAGGATCTCTATGCCAGTATGTATGTGTTTCTCGTGGTCAAACTCGGAATTTTTGACTCAAAAAATGGATGGTATAAAACCCAAGAGGACCATAAATTTGAAAATTCCTTTTACTTTAGGAAATAAATTTTGAAATGGGTAAGTGAAAAAGTTGCAGTTTCCTGAGGAAATTTTTAATGCTTCATAAAGAATCACGAGCACTGATCAAAGGATAGCTCTGTGAAGAAGCTACGCTACTATTAATATGGGTCCTATTTTTTTCAGCACTAAAAATATTTTTTTCAGCACTAATATCGTTTTATTAACGTTTTTTTGCCTAAGGCCTAAGCCTAAAGTCTAAGCTTAAAGCCTAAGGCCTAAGCCTAAGCTTAAAGCCTAAGGCCTAAGCCTAAAGTCTAATCTAAGGCCTAAAACCTAAGAAATAAATTTATGCAGAACTTAAAACCCGGCTATGGAAATTCGACGCAGACAGCATGAAAGAGCATGGTTTAAAACCCCCAAGCCATATTTTATTTTACTTCTCCTAATATATTGATAGATAAATTTGTCTGTGTCGATTTTTCATGCCGGTTTTTAAGTTGCGACCCTTTACAGTTAACAGCAGCCGACGAAAGAACTTTCTTGAAATCGATATCCATCTTTTGAAACCCTATTTCTTATATTTGTTAAAATCCAAAATTTTAAAACAAATTTCAATCTAAAATTCCCTCATCACATCCTCTAGAATACCTAATTTGTCAAAACAAAACCCCTATTGACCATTTCCCAGGGTCAAATTCGCACTCGAACAATTATACTAGAACTCATAATAGACCACCAAAATAGCAGACAACCGGAATAGCGGAATCCACACGAGGGCAGGTGAGAGAAGTGTGGCCGTCGGGTCCACAACAATAGAGGTGCAAAATTTGAGCCCGGAGAGACAGATATAGACTCTTTTAGAGCTCGCGCAACCGGAAAAATTTTATTTCTGAGCTCAAAAGAGGAAATAACAAATCAAAATTTTTGGTGATTTATGAATTTTTTGACGTAAATTGATGAAATTTTGATCACCAGATTGTTGAGTTAATAAATTTTTATAAATCGTAAAAAATAATGCCAAAAATTTTATCCATTACATTGAAAAGGATAAGAAAATTAATTTTATCCTTTTAATAAGTTCAAAAAAGATGTTAGACAGCAATGAAATTAAAAAATGAATGTAAAAAATGTCGTGTCGCGACAAGACAGTGCATTTTTGTGTCGTACGACGTCGTACCATACGTCGTACGACATGTCGTACAACAGAGTTTATAGCTCGATAGTACGACACGTCGCGACACGACGGAAGTATAAATACCGCCTTAAGGGTTATTTTGGTGAAAATTAAAAATTGTAAAATCTAAATTTGTCTAGCCTGATTTTGAACTCATTAAAAAGAAAAAAATATTTTTTTATAGTCTAATCTCATTTAGATCCTAAAGCCAAAGTGAACTTTTAACTCTAAATTTTTGAAACCCTTAACTTTATAGGGTAATTGAATAATTTCTTTAGAAATATTCTTTTTGAAATTGTTTAACAAACCTTTTTCCGACGTTCTCCTTTTGGTGTTCCATAGCAAGTAACCTAAAAAGTTTTTAAAAAAAATTTTTCGGAAGTTTTCGAAATTTTCTTACCTTTTCAGAACTACCACTTCGAAAGCAGAGCATTTTTTGGAGTTGACTTTTTAGATATTAAAGATAATAACTAATATACAAATAAGTAGTTTTTAGTTAAAATATGACATCTTCTTGTGCCTAAATTGGAACATATGAAGTGCAAAAAATATAATGCATTTAAAAAGGGGCACTTTGGTGATTTTTTGCAAGATTTTGTTCCAACTTTTCTAAAAATGATCCCTATAAGTAGAGACCGGCATATGAAAAATTTTTTATTTAACTTTTTGACAGTTTGATGACAAACATGTAGTAAAAATGTAGGCTCTAGAAAAATTGCAACGCAAAAATTTCTTCGTTGTCTGGTTTTCTGTCGAACTTATCAAAGAGGAAAAACTTAAAACCCATTTCAACCCACAATTCCATAATTAATTCCCCGACCCCGGTAAGATGGTAGGCAACATTAAGTTTTACATGTCGAGGGTTCGAATCCCCTTAAATAAGTTGGGCCCACAGGTTCGATCACCGGAGGTGTAAACTTTTGAAGTTCAAAAAATTCTTTTACAAACAATGGAGCAAAAAATTTTATCTCCATTGTTTGTAAAAGAAATTTTTTGAAAATCAAAATTTTTGCCCTAGTGGAATCGAACCTGACGGTCTCAACGTTGCTTAACTTACCAGATCGGACGGGATCGCTCTTTACCGGGGTCGGGGAATTAATTATGGAATTGTGGGTTGAAAGTGAAAAGAGCCTTTTGCTGAATCCGAATCAACAAAAGGGTCTTTTCACTAAGTTTTTTCTTTTTGATAAGTTCGACAGAAATCCAGACAACGAAGAAATTTTTGCATTTCCAATTTTGCTTTTTCATCGTTTCCAATTTTACGTTTGCAATTTTGCTAGAGCCAAAATGTATAGATAAAATTTTAATTAAGGCAGTTTTAATAAAACGCAAAAATTTTTGAGAAAATCTAATTTTAGCAACCAAGAAATAATCACGCAAAATCGAATATCTTCAGGAGGGAGTCGAACCCTAAACTTCTGATGAGAAGTGAGAGAAAACCACTGAGCCAAGTAAACAATTGTTTTTGCTCAACTAGTAGATTTTCTAAATTTGTCAAAAATCACTTGCCCGAGAAGCGCCTCGACGAATTTAATAAAAATTTCTCACGATTATTCAAACACCTCCTATTCAACATTTTTCTGCCACAAAATGAGATTTTTTTCATGCAAATTTAAATATTTTAGACAACAGCTCTGATTAATTTNTAAAAATTTCTCACGATTATTCAAACACCTCCTTTCAACATTTTTCTGCCACAAAATGAGATTTTTTTCATGCAAATTTAAATATTTTAGACAACAGCTCTGATTAATTTTCAATAGTATCATAGTTTGAAGCGTTTTAGCAACAAAAATTGAAAATTTCGATGAAAATTTTTTTACGTTGTTGAAAAAACGACACATTTTTGTGATTCAAATTTGTGGTCAAACTCGATAAACGTGCCGGTCTATAGGAGTAATTTTATGCGATAAATCAATTGCGCGCATTCACAAACTCTGAAAATGCTTCCCTGACCTTGAAAAGGAAAAAATTGAGCAAGTGAAAATTGACATTTTTTACATTTTCCCTGAATCAGGGAAGCGTTTTCGCGCTTCCAGAATGCGCGCAGGTTCCCCCTTCATAGTATTGGGTCGGTAGGAAAGTTTGAAGCTTTTGCAGATTCCATCGAATCTTTATAAAAATAATCCCATAGGGGGTTTTTCTTTGCGAGTAATCGATTGCGCGCATTGTCGAATCGTGAAGATGCTTCCCTGGTTCAGGAAAAATTATGGGTGTATTGAAGCAAAAATGAACTAACATTGTAAGGGTCGGATTTTCCGGAAAACCGGCTGTCTAGAGGTTTTTTATACCCCTCGTAGAGTAACCGTGGTCAAAATCAAAAAATTCCTTCAGATTCGAGTTCTCCATGTGCAATGTTGCCAAAAAACTATAACTTTCGCCACGTTCGTGTCAGTATACATATTATTGCAAATCAGACAACTCAATTAGTCGAAATTAATATGTTTATTGACACGAAAGTGATGAAAGTTATCGTGGCGAAAGTTATAGTGCCCAAAATTCGGTGACGCAAACATACAGACAAACAGATGACATTTCTCGTTTAATATTAAAAGATAAAATGAAATTGTTTTTGTTGTCTAACAACTCATCAAAAGTATTAATATTAAATTTAAAAATAAAAACAACATAGAACGAGATAATCTATTTTCGCATAAAAAAATAATTTATGGAAGCTAAGCTATATTATTGGGCAAGATTAAAATCAAATATTGTCATAAATCGCTAGTATGACCACAGAAATAATTTTAAAAAGTACACATATCTTAAAAATATCCCAATGATGTCCAACAATTACCAAAAAACCACATGTATTTTCCATCGATTATCCACGCAAAATTACGTCCTTAAAACGTAACAAGTTTTCCGATGCGATTTTTTGTCAGAATTGGCCAGATTTTAGGAGAAATGGCTATTGAGCGGTACAAAAAATGTTTTTAGAAACTTATCACAGGATAAGTTTCTAAACTAGGAAAAATTTAAAAATAATAATGAAAATCTAGCATTATGTCTAACTTTTTCTCGAACCCATTAAAAGTTGTAAAAGTAAATTTATTATAATAAATTTACGATAATTATTAATAATTTTTGAAAGCCAAAATTAAAGGCAAATAAAAATTCCTCAGAGTCTTCGTGGAGATGATCAAGAATTTTTCTTCAATAACTATAATATTCACGCTTTTTTCTAGGGTTGACTCGTGGTCAATTGACCGGATCGGTCAAATGTCAATTGACGTCAAATGACCGCTTTGACGACAAATAACAGTCAAATTCTTTTTTTTTATTCCGAATCAGTAAAAAGGTCATTTCACTAAGTTTTTGCTCTTTGATAAGTTCGACAGAAAAGCCAGATAAAAGAACTTTTTTTGACAATCGTCAAAAAAATTCTTTGTATCTGGATTTTCTGTCAAACTTATCAAAGAGCAAAAACTTAGTGAAATGACCTCTTGCTGATACGGAGTTCGATTCAGCAAAAGGTTATATCACTAAGTTTTTGTTCTTTGATAAGTTCAACAGAAAAGCCAGATACAAAGAACTTTTTTACGATGAAAATTTTAACATTGTGTCTAAAAAAAGTGGAACTCATCAAAAATATTTATAGATCATTTTAAAATAACATCGAAAAAATCTAATAACACCATCATCAACTACTACCATCGACTAATTTTTGAAGGCTTAAAAAGCTAAAAGTAAAAAATTTTCAACATACAATTTTCCAAATTTATTTCTAACGAACAAAAAATTCCAAATTTTTCTTATTTGCTTGAGATCTAGAGCAAGTCGATAGACCGCAACAACTTTTGTTCATCATCTTCTTTTTTCGCACAGGTCATAAGCGAAATTGACCGAGAGAAAAAAGGAACGAAGATGAGCTAGTTATTATTTACTAGAGCGGATCGAGAAAGACTCTTACTTGGCGACGAGTTTGAGAAAAAAATTTGTCCTCTTCTAAAACTAAAATGCAAACATACTACTTGTGGGAATTTAGGAAATTTTTCAAATTTTGTGGTAAAAATTAAAGTGAAGATCATTTTTTGTAAGTGAATACAACATATGGATTCGAAAAAAATCTTGGCTAGAAAAATTTTGCATATTGTCTAACACGAATTTTGAACTCATCAAAAATATTTTGGATAAATTTATAAACAGTTATAAAAAATAGGTGAAGAAGTAGGTGTTTCAGAGAAATTTTTAGATCCTAAAAAGAGGCAAAAATGATATAAAAAATCAACTCTCACAAACAACAATCCACCCTCTATAACAGCAAAGAAGGCCATTGTAATAAGCGATTACACGACTTTAAATCTCAAGTACACGAGTTTGAGAAAGAAAGTACGGAACACACAGCTGCGCACATCTTCCATCGAAGGAGTACACTCGATGACGCCACTCACACCGACTAACACAAAAGGACGAGTGAAAAAGAAAAGAGACGCGCCTTGAGGTTGCTTCATAGAGCGCTTGGCTTTACTAATAATGCTTCTTCCACCCGGCTGGCGGGTCATTTTGTCCTCCTCGGGGTCATATTTTTGACAAACGACTTCTTGTGGTGTTTTAGACTAACCGAAGTGGGAAACTGGTTGACCAGTTAGTTTGTTACAAGTTGCAGATCTTCTTTGCTAAATTACCGGCGAGACGGGTGAAAATGAGGCATACAATTTTAAGGTGTGAGATGAGTGAAAAATTCTAATCGATTAACACATTTGTAAACTCTAAAACATAAATAAAGTGTTAGAATAAAGACGATTTTTATAAGAATAAAAGGCTTAGGCCAGTGCCGTAGGCAGGATTTCTGGGGGTGGACATAGCATGTTTTTTCAAAATTTTATGAAAAAAAGAGGGGACACTTAGGATGCGCGTTATCAGTCGTGCCGCGCTCGGTACGACGTTAGATGCGGCGTTAGCAGTTGTGTCATGAGTTGTACCGGCACAACTGCTAACGTCGTGCCGTAGTGGAACGACACAACTGCTAACGCGCTGCTAACGTCGTGCCGAGCGCGGCACAACTGATAACGCGCACCCTTATGATAAAGAGAAAAAATTAAAATTTTCCGGCTACGAGGGGCGTGGTGGCGACAGTTGAGGACGAGCACTTGAGGATGAGACATTTGAGGATAGCTATTTGAGGACGGACATCTAAGGATGGGACATTTGAGGACGCGACATTTGAGGACGGGACATTTGAGGACGGAACATTTGAGGACGGCCATTTGTGAACGGGACATTTGAGGAACAAAGGTGGGATATGTTTTTTAGGCCCTAAATAGCACCCATCCTCAAATGTTTCGTCCTCAAATGTCCCGTCCTCAAATGTCCCATCCTCAAATGTCCGTCCTCAAGTACCCATCCTCAAGTGTCAAGTCCTCAAATAGCCATCCTCAAATGTCTCATCCTCAAATGCCCATCCTCAACTGTCGCCACGTCCTACGGGGGACATGTCCTCTCTTGCCTACTGAACTGGCTTATGCATAGGTTATGATTAATGCCGTAAAACCTAAGCCTTTGTCCCAATCCCTTTAAAGAAAAATTATCATTTAAAAAAATCATCTTCCTCACCCCTCTTTTTTTCAAAAAGAATGTCTACAATACCATGTCAAAAATATGAATGCAATACAAAAAATTTCTCATGACAATAGCTATGAGAAATATATTTTCGTCTTGCCATAACATTTAACATTATAAAAACACGTACAAAAGCGGAAAGTTCAAAAATAAGGAGGAACACAAAAAATACAATTTCCATAAGGTTACAAAAAAAATTTAAAAATTAGCAT
The DNA here is from genome assembly GCA_900406225.1 of Acrobeloides nanus. NCBI lineage: Eukaryota > Metazoa > Nematoda > Chromadorea > Rhabditida > Cephalobidae > Acrobeloides > Acrobeloides nanus. The sequence continues at coordinate 52,096 of OZJO01000033.1, forward strand.
TAGGTCCGCATAATTTTGAACTCATTAACAAGTAAAAATATTTCTTTAAATGAATTTGTATGATCTATATAAATGAATATGCATAATTTTTGCTACTCTTTTTTAGGGTAACAAATATTAGACTATGTAAAACATAAAAGATATCTTTTCATATACTTAACTAAGTGTTTCATAGTCCTTTGAGTATATCCCCTTTCGAGGACAAAACTTAAAAAACTGTAATTTTTTCAACAACAGAAAAATAGACCTCAAAGAAGAAAATCTGTTTCTCTCATCTCACGCTTAATTGAGTAGTGTCGGCAACATGAAAGAAGCCGCATATGGTTTATTGGTCGAAAATAGTTGTGTGTTGCATAAAATGGAATAAACTACTCATAAAAACTATGTAGATTACACACGCAGATAAATTGGTCAAAATGAAATAATATCTAAAAATTTTTGGAGGTTGTTGTTAATTTGAGCGAGAAATTATGATTACCCTTTTGAAGATTGGGTTTCAAAAAAATAAAATTAACGTGCAAGATGGACTGTACCTAATTGATTCGCGCTTTATAAAATTATTTATAAATTTTTGATACTATTTCTCGTAAAATAGCGCCACACCCAGTGTTTCGGTCTATTCGGCTCATAGGAAAATAGGGTGTGGGAGCCTTCCACCCTGATACAGCCGCATGAGGCCCGAAAAATGAAAACGTACCGCATGCGCTTGCGGCACGGCACGTTAAAAAAATTTGTGACGTGAAGCGCGTCGACCAAAAAAAAGGTCGTCAAGCGCACCGCAATCGCTCTGAACAACCACCCCGTTCAGAGCGGTTGGTAAATTTAATAGAAAAGCGCGATTTTTTAAGGAAAAAACGAATTTTTTAACAAAATTTACACGTTTAACCCCCTGTCGCCGATTAACCCTCCCTGTCGCAAAATCCTGGCTATGCCTATGGACCGATCAATGATCAACGGTCAAAAACCAACCCTATTTTTGAGAAACAGAATGAATTGATTTTCCTTCAGGCATTATAAAATTATGCATTTTAATTTTTTGATGAGTTCTAAAAAAACTTAACTTAGACACCCAGTAAGATAATAGGTGATGGTAGACCAAAATTCACTAGCGATGAATATGGAATAAATTTTATTCGCGACGTTTCGTCGTATAACGACTTCTTCAGGCTAAAAGAAATGGGTCTACCATCACAAAAAAAGGTCTACCATCACCTATTATCTTACTGGATTCTCACACTATGCGATTCCCATCAATCTCCGCGTTCAAGAAAAACTTAGACAATAAAGAAATTTTTCATCTTTAGAAAATATTGAAAAAATTCAAAATTTTGGAAAAATAAGATTTTATAAAGCAATAAATAAGCTTCCGGTCAACCAGTTATCATTATTAGGAAGAGAGAAAATGTAATCGACAGCTTTACATAGTAGAAAACCTGTTTTCGGACAACTTATTTGTGGCTGCTTATGATAAGCTACTTATTTATATTCCTTAGAAAAACAGTCATTTATCTAGCAATGTTTTAGATTTTTAAAAATTTTCTGATCAATGATGAGTATAAATATGTAGTGATTTGTACTCTAAAAATAGATTTCAAGCATTAAAGCACCGGCTCTGAAAGAAACTGCATGGGTGAGAGACATTTGCGCACCGACATTTGCGCACCGGACATTTGCGCACCAGACATTTGCGCACTGACATTTGCGCACCGGACATTTGCGCACCGACATTTGCATAAATTATGCAAAATCAAATCGACTCAGACGGGATTCGAACCCGCGCGAGTCCATTTTTTTCAAAAACGACCAAAAATATTTTTTTTCGTGTCAAAAATATTTTTTTCACGTAGATAGCCCCCCTGTTTGGAATAAAATTCTTTTTGAAAAAATTTTAAAAAATTTCCCTGACCCCCCGGATTCGAGTTTTATGGTCTCGGGTTCGAATCCCACCTGAGTCGATTTGATTTTGACTTGAAAAGTTTTTTTCCAAGTCTGGTGCGCAAATGTCCGGTGCGCAAATGTCGGTGCGCAAATGTCTCTCACCCAACTGCACTGATCAGTGCACTTCGGACCCCCCAAAATTTTGGGGGGTCCGAAGTGCATAAGTTCCTTTGCAGTTCGCCCCCCCCCCCAAATTTGAGGGGGGCCGAAGTGCATAAGTTCCATTTAAAGGGGGTGCCGTTCGCGGTCCTATCTCCGAAAAAAATTTTTTCTCAAATTTTTTTTAACAAGTAACCCTCTAGGGTAATTTTATGCGGGGAATCGATTGCGCGCATTTCCAAATCTTGAAAATGCTTCCTTGACCCTGATTCAGAGAAGGAATCGGTGTATTGAAGCGAAATCAAACATTTTCGGATTTTTATGAGAAAACCGTCGATTCTTAGGTTTTTCTAGGCGGGGAATCGATTCCTGAACCGTGAAAACGCTTCCTTGACCCTGATTCAGGGAAGGGATCAGTGTTTTGAAGCGGGTCACCTATCAATTGACCAATTCTTAGGAAAGCGTTTTCATGCTCTGAAGTTGCAATCGATTCCCCGCATAAAATTACCCGTAGAAAAACATTTAAAAAAATTTTTCCGATCGAGATCGGGTTTCGATCTGTACCCCTCCTTTGACAACAAAATAATGGCACAATAAAAGTTACTTAAAAACACTCTTAAAAACCAGAAAAATCCATTACAAAAAGGTCACATTTTTTTCGTCTGTTCGTTTTATAAATGGAAAAACAAGACCATCAACCGGAAATGGAAAGAGACCTCACGCACTTTTTTTATTGAAGAAAACATGTCAATAATTGACACATCAAATGAATTGGAAGAGAAAGAGAATAGCGAGAAAAATTTGCATGCGATATGGGAATTTGATCGTTTTTGGGAAAATTGTTTAAAACGAAGCAATTGATGATCTTTTAAAAAATAAACTGGAAACAGAGCGCTTATGGCGCTCAGGAGCGCCTCGAGCTCCTGATCAGCGATCCCAAGCGAAGCTTCCGAGCAACTTATAAAACCACTTATAAAACGCATCAAAATTAATTCATTAATATGAAAATAGAAGTGGTTATAAATGCGCGATCTTCTCGCGCCTTTTCAAGTGTATTCGAAGTCGAATAAGAAGAAAGGTGAGCACAGGGGACAACACATCTTAAAGGCGTAAAGATGACTCCTCATCTCATTCCTCAATCGGTGGCCGAAGAAACTTTCGCAATGAGCGGAACCATTTAAGAGTTCCGAAACTTGCGATTGATTTAACACAAATATAGATGAGAAGAAATTTCAATGTTATCTCAACTTTTTTTGAACTAATTTAAAGGGGGATAAACTTTGCAGCAGCACTTCCGAAAAAAAATTTTTTTGAATTTGTGCAAAAATGACTTTTCTAGGGGTAATTTTATGCGAGAAATCGATTCCGCGCATTCTCGAAGCATGACAACGCTTCCTTGACCCTGATTCAGGGAATGGGATGGGTGTATTGAAGCGAAAATCAAACATTTTAGAATTTTTATGAGAAAACCGTCGATTCTTAGGTTTTTCTAGGCGAGGAATCGATTGCGCGCACTCCCGAACCGTGAAAGCGCTTCCTTGACCCTGATTCAGGGAAGGCACACGTATTTATAATACGTAAATAAATTGATTTTCGCTTCAATGCACCGATTTCTTCCCTGAACCAGGGTCAAGGAAGCGTTTTCAAGGTTTGGGAGTGCGCGCAATTGATTCCCCGCCTAGAAAAATCTAAGAATCGACGGTTTTCTCATAAAAATCCGAAAATGTTTGATTTTCGCTTCATTACAAATTTATTTGAATCAGGGTCAAGGAAGCGTTTTCACGCTTCGGGAATCCGCACAATCGATTCCCCGCATAAAATTGCCCCTATATAGGTCCTTTTTAGAAAAAATTTTCGGGCCCAAAAATCATGATAAAATTCCGCGAACTTTTGGAGCAACCCAATAAGAAACTTTCGCAGTGAGCAGATCCATTAAGAATTCCGAAACTTGAGATCGCTTGAACACAAAAATGAATGAAAAGAAGCGCGCCGACTTAAAGAAAGTCACCTCCGAAAAACGAACAGCACACAACGAACGGAACAGACACGGAAGGGATCGTCCATCTCTGGTCTTCTGGTTGAAATTGAAATCAATTCAAGGTTAAAGAAGAATCTGTTGGCAATTGTTACATTGCTTGTGAACACCGGGGAGAAAGATGGTTATTTGATTAGTTCGCACAACATGTTGACAGATAAATTAAGTGACAAGGTCGAATTTTAATGAAGTTCGAAAAAATTTATTTATTGTTAATCGGACATCTTGTAAAATTTTAAATTTTTAAAGTAAGATACCCCAAGTACCGAGTGCCTATCGTCGCTCAAAGTCGATAGGCGCTCGGTCTTGGTGTCATCGTGGATGTGCATGGCATCCCTGCATGGTCGTGCATAAATTATAAATGCCATCATTGAATTCCCCATGGCCGAAAACCTTATTGTAGTCAAAATTAGCGCGTTTTCCGTTGAAAAGGCCAAAAAACAGTACAATGAAACCTCATTAATTGGACCCCTAAAAGTGGGTCCAATTATCCGGGGGCAATTATCCAGGGGTCTGATGCTAGCGCTTCTTCTAGCGCCTCTGCTAGCGCCTCTGCTAGCGCCTCTGCTAGCACCTCTTCTAGCACCTCGTCGAGATGAACAAAATGACACCAAAATTATTGAATCTGAACAATGCTTTAGGTTATTGAAACGAAAATCCTGATTCATGTTTTCGTTTCAATAACCAAAACATTTTTCAAATTCAATCATTTTGGTGTCATTTTATGCGTCTTGGTGAGCTATAAAAAACTATATCAACACCGTTTGTATACCTATTCTGCATGTTATTCTCGACATTTTTGTAAAAAATTTTGATAAAAAACACCCGCCTAACCCTGTACAAAATTTACTATACAGATAGTGAGAGACTGCCAAATGAATTTTTTATATTTTTTTCGAAATTTTTTGCAAAAAATGTCCAAAATGAGTGTAGAAACAACTTTAATTGAGATCATTGGTAAAATTTTGAGTAAAAAATCGAGAAAAATGAAAAAATTAGTATATTCGATTTCACAAGTTGTGACATCGAATTTACCATTTTTTCTATTTTTTATTCAAAATTTTGCCAAAAATATTTTTTTGGGCCGAATACCTGAAAAAAACTCCACAGAGAAGGGGAACCCGCCCCAAATTCATAAATTGTTTATTATAATAATACAGTCAAAATGTATTCAATTCGATTTCATTTGATCATAAAATTTAAATTGGGCCGATTAATTGGCACATGAATGGATAGCTGGATCCGTTGCAGTTTCGGATGTTCCATTGGAAGTTTGGCAGGGTTGCTGTCACACAGCAATTGTTATCCCCTTTGTTGCAAGTCTGGCCTATAAATATGGTCCTTTGTGGGTCATTAGAAATGCTGCCTGGGACTTTGTTTTTTGAGCGGATTATTAGAAATGCTGTCTGGGACTTTGTTTTTTGCGCGGGTCGTTAGAAATGCTGTCTGGGACTTTGTTTTTTTGCGCGGGTCGTTAGAAATGCTGATTGAGACTTTGTTTTTTTGTGCGGGTCGTTAGTTACCTTTTGCAAAGTTGCTATAACTGAACGCATACCCATCGGACCACATCCAATTACCGAAATTACCGAAATGATTCGTACTTAAGCCGATCCACCACTCAGCCATGTTGCCCATGGTCAGGTTCTTCGCAACACCGCCGAAGTCGTTGTTCAAGAACGCGCTCCACACGGATACCAAATTTCCCGTATTCACGAACACGATTTTATACGTGAAATTTGCGCAATAATTTTCGGCATCTGCCCAGTTCATTGGCTGTGTAAAGACTCGTAAGCAAGCCGAAGAGTCGATATCCGATTCGGTCCAACCATCGAGGCATTGAGAGTTACATATTTGGACTTGTAGAGAAAAAAAGACGACAACTAAAGTTATTCGATTCATTGATGATCAAACAGTTGGTTAGAAATAAAACTATTGGGAGGCCTAGAAAAAGCTTCGAAATAGTCCCCTTTCTTTAACTAAACAACATGCAAAATGAATAAATTGGTTTTCGATAAGAATGCTCAACTGGGCTGTGCCCAAAAAACATTCCGTTTCTTATCAAAAATTCCATGGTCTATATATTCCTTTGCCCGATTTTTTGCTACTCTTGTGCCCAATTTTTTGCGGCTCAAAAAACAAAAAAGCATGCCATAAATGTAAGTGGTATCTAAAGTACATTGACATAAGTTAGTACAATTTTTAAAAAGACCACCTCTTTACCCACCGGTGGCCACCCCTAGACCCGATTTTTGGTGCGATTTTTACCAAGATTTTTCAGACCTCGGAAAAAGTGGTAAATACAATGATTGTAGATCAAAGTATTCTCTACAACTTTTGTCTTTACCACTTTTTTCGGGGAGTTAAAAAAACTTGGTAAAAGTCGCTGACTGGGGGTCGTAACTATTTTAGAGTAAATACGGCAACAATTTAGGTTTAAATTCCAGCGCAGGTGTTCAGAAATGCGGTGTTATGGGGCGCGATGATGGTGTGTGGATTTATGGAGATTGCGAGGATAAGCTGATTTCAATTTGCGAGCTGACCTTTCAGTAATAAAATCTAAATTTTTCAAATATGTGTTAGAACAAAAAATTCTTGTACCCATTCTATTTTTTATAATTCTTGGTGGATCCTATTTCAATAAAGTTACTGTTACTGATCTTTTGCAAAGAAATTTTGTTTCAACGAAAGATCAGCCGAACGAAAGAACGAAAGAAGCATGCCGCAACAATGTTAGATAAGCCATGCATTAAAGACGTAATTTGTTTACGATAGCACTAGTTTTTTGGGATCAAATCTCATCTGTTTTATTATCAACTAATGCACACAGCACGAACATTCGAGACACGCTTTTCGAGGAGCAAAAAATCGTGCTCAGTGGACTTTGGAGTTTTTTGATAAAAGTTGGGCACAGTCCAATCGGGTTTTTCGAATAAGTCTTATCGGAAACTCGTGTATTCATTTTGCATTTTGCATAGTTGTTGTTTAATCACTTCCAAAATGTGGGTCTTAGTTTTAAGTTTTTCGGCCATCCTTCTCATAATTTCCGGGCAAATTTGCCCGAATGGAACGGTGGGCTTGGTGAATGGGCCCATGTGTTACAAAGTCATGAACAAGACGGTTGTATGGGTGGAAGCCGAAGAAAACTGCGTCCAACTCGGCGGACATCTGGCCACGGTTCCGGACGCCTTTACTAACGGGTTGTTGGTGGCCGAGGTTCAACTAAAAATTGGAATTGTCGATTTTTATATCGGCTTAAACAACTATCAAGACCCGAAAAACTGCGCCGGGCAATGGGCCGATGGGCAAGCATTTACGGGCTATTCGAATTTCCAAAGTAAGGACTTTCATTCGAAGAATATTTTCTATAACACGCATTCTTTAGACAACCCTAAGCCGAGGTGTTTCGAAACGCCAGTCTGCACGGTTATTGATGTTTTCAATGGCATTTGGAATTTAGAATATTGTACGCAGGATGGGGGTATAATCTACTCCGTCTGCGAGATCCCCAATAAGAAGAGATAACAAGCGCATGTTCCATGGAGTTTCTATTGTAATTTGTATATTGGTTTTGCTAATAAATCTTCTCTTTTATAAAGAACTTTGGGAGAAAATTTTTTACATTGATTCTCTTTTTATCTTTTAAAAATCGACTGATCTTTTATACAAATAAACGACAATTTATTTTAACACCTTTTGTTCTTTGGCCGTTTGTGCAGTGTTGACATAAAATAAACCCTATAGGTAGAGACTTTCATGAACAAAAAAAATTTGCAAAATTGCTTGTCCCAAAAAGTGATTCTCATTTTTGCGAACAAAGTTCGTTTCAATGTTAATTATGTATTGTCATTTGGCAATTAGTTGTAATCTCAAAAGGAAAAACTTTTTTTCTACGACTTTTTAAATTTCCCCCCATTGAGGATTGAAAATTTAGGTATTTTGGCACATCTTAAAAAAAAATAAATTTCAAGCGTTTCTCAATTAATAGCGCCATCGATTTTAATTTTTGTATTTTTATTTTTCTCGAATCAATGTAATATTATAATATCATAATTTGTAATGCGATTATAAATTATGATATTTGCGATTACAAATTATGATATTATCATAACGCGAGATTTACTCGGAGTCAATTAATAATCAAGGTGTTGACTCAGATTTCATGGTTTTTGTTGATTTTCTAATTTTTCTCAACGTTTTATGACTAAATGCCAAAACAAAAAATGTTATTACAATTGCCATACATGCTTTAAAAAAGTTATTTTGGAGTAGATCGAACTTTTCAAAAACTCATGAAAGTCTCTAACTATAACTTTTGTCACGAATTGAGTTTGTCACGCTAACTTTTGTCACGCATATAAACTACAAACCGAATAAGTTGATTTTTTGTACTGAATTATTTCGTAAATAATAATTTCATAAAAATATGGTTCATGACGAATTTTTTAAGACCAAGATCACCAGATTTGGTAAAAATCGTGATTTTTCATACAGTCAACTCTCCATATAGTGAGGGCCGCCACTAATACGTTCGAACGGCTCCCGAACGGACTTTAGTTCACTAATAACTTCACTAATTGCGTTCACACGCGTTCGGAAACATCACTAATAGGCGTTCGAGCGCGTTCAGAAACGTTCGGACGCGTTCGGAAACGTTCGGATGCGTTCAGGCGCTCGTCCAAACGTTTCCGAACGCATCCGAACATTTTCGAACGCGTCGGAACGTTTCCGAACGCCTATTAGTGATGTGTCCGAACGCGTCTGAACGCAATTAGTGATGTTATTAGTGATAAATTAGTGAAGTCAAAAATTTTCGAACGAATTAGTGGCGGCCCTGACACCCCTGACTAGAAAATTTCAATGACTGACTAGTGTAACTTTTTTCAAGATAACCTGCTGACTAGTTTGATTTTTTTAAAGATCTATATTTTAGCTTCATAAAAAACCAAACTAGTCAGTAGGTTATCTTTCCCCGCTTAAAAAAGACCGTTTAAAAAATTCCCCGCTTAAACCGAAGCGTTGCGATAGAAACATAATTTTTTAAGGACGATGATCAAGGATGCATTTTGACGCTTCGGAGATGCGCTGAATCGATTTCTCGCATAAAATATCCCTTAGCACGATGATTTTAGAAGACAAATCCAAAATTTTCATATTTTCGCTTCAATACAAAACACTCATTTCCCTGAATCAGGGTCAAGGAAGCATTTTCAAGCTTCGAGAATGCGCGCAGTCGATTCCCCTCATAAAATTACCCCCCAGACAGATGATTTTGAGGCAAGAAAACCAAAATTTTTCGATTTTCGCTTCAATACACACATCTTTTTCCCTGAATCAGGGTCAAGGAAGCATTTTCACGCTTCG
>OZJO01000034.1:0-15962 GCA_900406225.1 Acrobeloides nanus
TAGCTCTTGTTGTAGATTTCGATAAAATTCTTGAAATTTGTCAAAAGATAGAGAATTTTGTCCATTCTGGCCAAATAGATGAACCAAAATTGTGGTATCTTGTTTAGCTGCTTCTTCAGCGCTAGCCTAAAATGATAATAAAAAATTAAAATTTTTCAATAATTAACCTTGTTTATGTAATTTTGTAGAGAGTGGTTTCAAAAATTTTCAAGTTTTTTGTAAAAGTTTCACCAAAATAATTAACCTTTGTAACTCTGCAAAAAATGCAGTTTTTCTATACTTTTTCTTTGAGAAATCGATTTCTGAACCTTCCTGATTCAGGGAAGAGTTGTGTGCATTGAAGCGAAAATAGACTAATTCTGTTTCTATATAAAAATGGAAAAATCACAATTTTTGAGTTTTATAATTACCAACAAATCGCTTAAAAATCAATATTTCATTGAAAATCAGGCAAATGTTTGCATGAATAAAAATTGATGTAATGAAACGAAAATTCTTTTCAATTCAACCCTTATAAAATTTTTGAAATTCAATTTTTACCACTAAGGCTGTTCGTCAGCTGTTGTAAACAGCGGTTTGCAACGTTAGCTATCTAATTACACATGTAGATTACGATGTTAGCTTAGTCGTAACGCATTACAACTCGTTGTATTGTAAAACGACTCGTTGTAAACTCATTGTAAAGCGATTTGAATCGAGCTGTGCATTGACACGAAAACCCAGAATTTTTCATTTTTAAAAACACACTTAATTATTGGATGTATTTAAAAAACAAAGACAGCGTTCTTTATAGCTCGACGAGACGAACAAAACAACACCAAATTGATCCAATTTGATAATTGTTTTGGGTTATTGAAACGAAAACCCTGAATATGAGTTTTCGTTTCAAAACTCAAAACAATTCTCAAATTGGATAAATTTGGTGTCGTTTTGTTCGTCTTGTCGAATTGTAAAGAACGCCGTCTTTGTTTTTTAAATACATCCAATAATTAAGTGTATTTTAGAAAATGAAAAACTCAGGGTTTTCGTATCAATACACAGCTCAATACAACAAGTTGTTTTTGTCATACAATGAGTTGTAATGCATTACGGCTCAGCTAACGTCGTAATCTCCATGTGTAATGCGACAGCTAACGTCGTAAACCGCTGTTTACATCAGCTGACGAGCAGCCTAACAAAGTTTAGGAAAGGTTTGTTTTTACATACAGTGAGTGAACGGCTTGCAGGAAAACCATCTTTGACTAAAAGTTGTGTGTCATTCACAGAGTGTTTGATAGACATAAGTTCTTTCAACTGAAAAGAAGAAAGTTTTCGTTTTAATATGTAATCTTTTTTCAAAAAAGATTCCAAAAATAAAAAAATTATGAGCTAGGATAGAAGGTTAAATACTTTGTTTCGAATTTTCCACAAAAAATTGATCCTTGATATAGACCGTTTCTGCTACAGATTTAAAATTTTTGTTAGTCCATAGTGCAGTGGATAAAGAAGGATTCTGTCCGTTCTGGCAATTTAAGCAACATTGAAACAGTCATATTCACATGTAACAGGGTGGGCTTAAATAAACGCCTACTCCCTTCGAAATTCGGGGGCTTTCAGAGAGGGGGTTGTACAAGTATGGCTAGGTTCGATCCCGCTATGATAAAACTTTTGATTTCCATGAAAATGATAGTAGGCAAAAATTCTATGAGGTTGATTTTATTTTTTTGAAGTTTGATTTTTGAGGTATGAGGTTGATTTTATTCTTTGCCTACCATTATTTTCTTGAAAATCAAAAGTTTGGGGCTGTCCTTAAATTACGTTTGCAAAAAATTGGATTTTGGACCTCCCTCCCTTCGTTAGTTTTTTTCCTTAGAAAAATCTTAAAATTTTAATGGAGCGTTAGATTTTCAGAGACCCCCTCCCCTCCCCTCTTGGCAAACGTAATTTAAGGACACCCCCTTTGATCCTAGTGGGGATTGAACCTGGTTGTCTCAATGTTGCTTAACTTTCCAGATTGGACGAGCGCCTTCTTTATCTACTTCTCTGTGTACTATCAAAAATAGTTGAACTGTCGTGGAAACGGACAAAATCGGGACTAAATTTAAAAAAATATAATTTCAAGTGATATAGGAAATATGAAATGAAAATTTCTTTCCATGCAAAGGAAAGTGAAAAATATTCATGCAAACCACAATCATGCAAATTTCCGGCAAAAATGTACATGCGAGAAGAAAATGATGCTTTTGTATGGACGGATACTTACATTGAAGCCATTCTCTGGAACCGATGTCTTACTGGAAAGTAGGATTAAGGAACGAATCTAAAACTAAAACACTATAACCATAGCTAAAAAACACACTATAACCATAACTCCCAATATTACTAACCACATATCTCATCTACCACCAGAAGTTACATATATGGATTTCCCCCAAATATAAAAAGCATGAGCCATGGCAAAGTAGAAATGTCTCAATTTGCACACAAATAGCCGAGAAATCGTTCCCGCTAAGGCGAGATGTTGTTTGGCCAATTCAAAAAAGTTGTTAAAGGAAAACCTCATAAAATTTGACGTAGAATTTTTACTTATCATTTTTTCTCCTTTAAGCATTATCTACTGACAAGTAACACTATCAACTTGCTACCCTCGGATTTTGACGAAACCAGTCTCAAACTATTTTTCATACTCGACTTAATTATAAATTTTTTTTGAATTTTTTCCCCATAGAGCTTTCCTGAGAAGATACGAGCGTTTGAAGTTTGTTGAATATACAATAATTTGAACCGATTGCTAATTTTGTCTGATTCAATAAAAGTTTGTTTAATGAAGCGAAAATATTGGATATCAGAAGATTCAAAATTTGGCACTAGGCTTTGGTTACGGTTACCGGTCAACGGTTACCAATCGATTTTTCTTCATCACAAAAAGGTTTTTATAAAAAGTAATGTTCTGCAAAGTTGCTTCTCATGATCTAAGGAACAACTTTATAAAACATTACTTTTCATGAAAACTCTTTTGTGAAGCCGGTAACCGTTGACCGGTAACCGTGTTTGGTAACCGTTGCCGTAACCAAAGGCCTAGTGCCCAAAATTTACCGATCCGTTTGAGACGAACGATAGTTCATTGAATTTCTGAGACCATAAGGAACTCAATGAGCTATCGCTGGTCCCAAACTGGTCGGTAAATTTTGAATTTTCTAATGTTCAATATTTTCGTTTCAATAAACAAACTTTTATTGAATCTGACAAAATTAGCAATCGATTCAAATTACTGTATATTAACAAACTTTAAACGCTCGTATCTCCTCGCGAGGCCTCGGGGAAGCTCTATGGGGAAAAAATTCCAGAAAATTTTATAGTCAAATCGGATATGAAGAATCGTTTGAGACCGGATTCATCCAAATCATAGGGTAGCAAGTTGATTTTGTCAACAATACATTGTTAATTATTTCTTTTCTTTTCAGACTTAAACGTACAAGCTCTTAGTCGCGACGTGCAATGGGAATTCAAACCAATAAGCAAATGCATGTCGGCGCACATGTTACCGGAGACATCATCATTTGTTTGGTGCATGAACGTGTTTTGGTCAAGTACAATATTATGATCCCACCAAACGCATGCCGTATTGTCACTTATGTTGCACCAGCTGGAGCTTACACCATTCAAGTTGGGAATTTTTTGTTCTACTAATAAAATTTTGTTCAGGATATGTTAATTGAAGTGGAATTTTCTGGAGAGAATTTTCTCGATTTTCTATGTTACAAGTTTGGCCAATACGTCAACCAAGACCAGTTAGTGAGAAATTGGCGACCAACTATCCGCTTCTTTGTCGGCAGTGTGTGTTGGATGCATTGTTCCCTTGTGTACAGGGTGGCACTACAGGTAATCATCATATTCAAAAATACTATTCTAATAACTAAAAAAGTACAGGGGCAAGCTGATAGTGTTACTTGTGAGCCATACGGTTGCTGATCTTGATGGGACCGAACATCCAACACATGTGGTTCAGTGGATAGTTTTAAGTGCGTGTGGTTCAGTGGAAATGGATTCTGTGGCTCAGTGAATAGTGTTTAAAGGGAAAAATGAAAGGCTAAAGACCGATTTTATGAGGAGTTTACTTTAACAACTGTTTTGAGTAGGTCAACAAATGTTTGCCTTGGAGGGGATCGTACCCTCAACCATTTGAGTGCGAAGTGAGAAGCTTGCCATTTCACCATGAGTGATAAATTTTGCAATGTAAAAGAAATGCCATATACCAATATACCGAAACCTCACAATATTTAGATTAGCAAAAAAGCGAGAAAAATGAATGAGCAGAAGCGAAAAACAAGAACAAAAAATTTAAGGAAAAGCATAAAACTATAAAAAATGGCTCTCTAAAGCAATAAATAATATTTTTATAAGTTCAAAAATGTACAATCCTTATCACCGGCCAGAAATATGCGAATTTTGAGCACGAAAATATTTTGATCATTGTGAAATATACCAGCTTTTTTGCAGGCAAAATCAAATCGACTCAGGTGGGATTCGAACTCGAGACCCTTAGACTCAAATCTTGGAGCACTATCACTGAGCCAAGTTCACGATAAAAATCGGATTTTTAATTTTGCTTATAATTTAACATGAATTTTTTTCTTTTTATAAATAGAAGACAACTTTGTCACACCGAGACAAATTTGTCACTATGAACAATTTATGTTCGTGCTTAAAATTCGCATATTTCTGACCGATGACAAGGATTGTTATTTTTGAACTTGCACATCCCCAAAAATTTTTACTTTAAGAAATTCATTTTTGTCAATTTGGAGGTTGTCGTCTTCGTCAAACATTAGGAAAGCGATGTTGAAGGAATTTTGGGATTCTAAACATGGTTTTACACGAAAAGTTGTGCGCATGGTGTAGTGGTAGCCTTACTCGTCAACAAAGTCAGCAAAAATAAATATTCAGCATACGAAATCAATCCATTTTGACCAAGCTGCCGAAATAGCTTGTCACTACCATTTCTTAAATTCGGCGTATTTTTTAGCATCTTTTTGACCTGTTCTTGTTTTAGTACTCGTCGAAAAATGCGTTCTAAACATTTTAAGTGATTTCAAAAATTTTTTAAATGCTAAAATTTGCATATGATTAAATACAGGGTGGACTTAACACGGGAATACTCCTTCAAATTTCCGGTATATTTTGTTATTTTAAGCTATTCTGAGCAACATTCAAAAAAATTTTTTTGAAAAAAAGTTGTCTAACCATGGAATATACCAGCTTTTTTCGCAGGCAAAATCGAATCGATCAAGTGGGATTCGAACCCAAGATCCTTAGACTCGAATCTAGGAGCACTACCACTGAGCCAAGTTCATGATAAAAATCGTGTTTTTTAACTTTGTTTATCATGAATTTTTTTTTCAACAGATTTTTTGAATATTGCTTAGAATAGCTTAAAATAACAGAATATACCGGAAATTTGAAGGAGTATTCCCGTGTTAAATAACCCGTCTCAATATGAAACGGATTTTCTATGAATTTGATCGTTTTGATGCAAAGTTCTAGGGGCTAATTTGATACAAAGGGTCAATTTGCGCGCATTTTCAAATCATGAAATAATTACCCTAACTCATATTTAAGCGATTTTCGCTTCAATACACCCACTTCTTCCCTGAATCAGGATCAATGAAGCTATTTTGAATTCTGATATAAAAATCATCTACCAGGGGTAATTTCTGACTCACAAGAGAAGCATTTTTGTGTCTTGGTAATGCGCTACATTGATTTCCCGAATAAAATTACCCCTGGGAGATGGTTTTTAAAACATAATTCAAAAATGCTCTCTCGACCCTGGTTCAGGGAAGATTTGGGCATATTGAAGCGAAAATTGCCTAAATCAGGGTCTGTGTATTTTTTTCATATTTAAAAAATGCGCGCAATCGATTCTTCGCATAAAATTAACCCTTAGAACTTTGCATCAAAACTTATAGGAAATACGTTCGATATGGGAGGCGGGTTATTTAATCCTGTAGAATGTTACAAATGGGTGCAACTTTTTGACTGGACACGTATTTAGAGAAATGAGACATAACATTAGGGAATGCTCAAGGCGTAGCTATATAGTCTGTTTCAGAAAAGAAGGCAAAAAGGTTGGCGCTCTATAGTGGAATGGATAAGGACGCCAACCTTCCGATCTGGGAAATTAGTCAACGGTGTGCCGAAGCTTGAAAACGCTTCCCTGACCCGGAAATGAGTGCTTTGTATTGAAGCGAAAATCGAAAAATTTTTGAGTTTCCTGCCTCAAAATCATCTTCTTGGGGGGTAATTTTATGCGGGAAATCGATTGCGCGCATTCCCGAAACTTGAAAATGCTTCCCTGATCCTGGTTCAGGGAAATTAGTACATGTTTGATTTTCGCTTCAATACACACTCTTATTTCCCTGAATCAGGGTTAAGTAAGCATTTTCAAGATTCGGGAATGCGTGCAATCGATTCCCCGCATGAAATTACTCCCATAAATATGATTATGAGAGAGAAATTTCAAATTTTTTTGATTTTCGCCTCAATACACACTCTGATTCCCTGATTCAGGATCAGAGAAGCGTTTTCAAGCTTCGGGAATGCGCGCAATCGATTTCTCCGCATAAAATTAGCCCTAATAGAGTCATTTTTGAAAGCGAAATTTCAGGTCGAAAAAACATGAAAAAATCACCCAAATTTCGTTTTTTTATACACCCTGTAATTGGGATATTAAATTTGTTGACAAATTTAGGGAAAAATATCGAAAGAACCTGATATATATTGATCCCCTCGAACCGAAATCCAAATCTAGCTACGCCTATGATGACGGCTACAGATAATTTAGGAATTTTTAGCTAGGGTTATGCTATATTACTTCTTACCAACACCATCAATAATGAAGTATAGTGGGAAAGGTTCTTTACGTTCTATTATTAAAATGTTATAGAAATGTTAAAAGGTTGGTGAATGTTTAAGATTTAAGAGATTGACAAAAATGGTGCTCGGTATAGTTCATTCCGCGCCAGGTTTAAACTTTTTGTAAGCCCATAGTTAAGCGGTTACGATGCCAGACGCCCACCCTGAAGAGGTGAGTTCGATTCTGCTTAGAGCGATTTCTTTTTGTATAATTCAAAAGTGATGAAAATTTTTGCATATGGGTATTTTTCTGCGAGTAACACGATGCTGATATTATTTTTCCATAAAAAATAGTAAAAATTATTACTTTTTAAAATTTTTTGATGCAAAAACTTTTTTTGGAAAAATACCATCGTGTTCCTCACATAAAAATATCCATATGCAAAAATTTTCATGAATTTTGAATGACACAAAAAATCGCTCCGAGTGGGATCGAACCCGCCCTTTAATGAAGAAGCCTGGCGCCATAACCACTTGATTATGAGCAGTTAAAAATTTTGAACCTGGCACTGAAGCAAACGGTAGTTAAGTGGCTAGAGTATCAGTCGTTTATATTACTCTGGCGGATCGAACATCTATAAGATGAAAGACTGTCTTCCTAGCCACTTGGCCATGTAAATACAACTTTTTTTTATAATTTCTATGTGAAAATAATCATAATCATACCCCGGGGTTCTTCTAATATCAAACTTTCCAAAAAATCTAATGGTGTCATGTATTCAACTCCTCGATATTCAATTGAAGCAAATGATTGAAACCTAAAAATATGCCCTCATTTCAGAATCATTATCATACGTGGGCAAGTGACATGATCCCCCATTTTGCCGCATTCGCGAAAAAAATTAAGTACTCAATTCGCATTTTTTCGAGCGAATCGCGAAAAATTGGCATAGACTCGAATGAAACGAAATGAAAGGTTTGAAGCGAATCGAATGAAACGATCGAATGAAACGATACGAATGAAACGATATAATGGAAAAAATCAATAAAAATTTTTTCTATGGGAAAAGTTTATAAAAAAATTAAAATATTCCCATAGGAAAAATTTTTTATTGGTTTTTTCCATTATGTCGTTTCATTCGATTGTTTCATTCGTATCGTTTCATTTGATCGTTTTATCCATTTCATTCGATCGTTTCATTCATTCGAGTCTATGCCGAAAAATTAGAAATTTTTATATGAAAAATGCGAAATGGGTCATCAAAAAATGCGTAATTCGCCAAAAATAACATTCAAATCACGAAAATTGCCAAAAAAAATTCGCATTTTTATATACCAAACTCGCGAAAATTCGATGTTTTTATAGACCCAATTCGCAAAAATTTGCTAAATGGGTAATAGACCCAATTCGCATTTTTGGTCGCTGATCCCATCCCTTGCGCATGTATGATTATTTTTATCATTTGTATGCCTTTGTTGTCTTCTAGATAGTTTAGCTTCGCCTTCAGACATGCCGCTATAAGCATATGCTGGTGAATACAGAGCTTTTGTTGTTAGATATGCCATACTTCCAAAAGCAGTAATTTTCAATGGCCATATTAGAAAATATTTGAAGTGATGGTTTTTTCGTAAATTTCTCAAAGTTGTGAGGCGTAAGAAACTTATAAAGCGATAGCTTCGGTTCATAACAAAATGAATTTTTATAGAAAATTCAAGATTGATTGAACTTTTATTGCTTTTCTATGTAAATATACCATTAAGAAATTTTCGTTTCAATAAACGGATTTTATGAAGTCAAATCAGTGGCATACTTGTTTGATTTCATAAACTCCCGCAGATCCCAGGAATTGGAAGATGTTGTAAAACCAAAAACATTGGAATTAAGCAAAATTCATATGGTTACGGCCTTTCGTTACCGGACCATTCTACATATGGAAATGGGATGAGCGATAGCTCGTTGAATTCGTGAGATCATACCGAACAATATACGAGTATAAAAAACTCTCCTAAAATTTCGGACCCAGCGCGCGAGAAAAAATCATAAGGGCCCCCCTTACGATCATAAGGGAGACCATTGTATATTTTTTAGCCCGGCTCGCGTTGCGCGAGCCCATTTTTGCTTGCGCGCGACCCTATCCAATTTGGGTGGGGTTTGGGAAACGCTTGTACACGTGTGCCGAACAACTTTGTAGAGCATCAATTTTCATAAAAAATTCCCCAGATACTACACAATAAGGGGCCACCCACGAGAAAGAATCTTCTAAATTTTTTTCTAGAAATGACCCCTTTAGGGATAAAAACATGCGGGGAATCTGAATTTGACATTTTCAAAGCGAAAAAACGCTTCTCTGATCCAGGGAAGGCCTGTGTATTTAAGCAAAAAGTCGCAAAAATGCGATTTTTACCACTTTTTGCTTTAATATATAGGCCTTCCCTAAATCAGGGAAGCGTTTTTTCGCTCCGAAAATGTCAAATTCGGATTCCCCACATGTTTTTTACCCCTAGAGGAACCATTTCCAGGAAAAAATTTTTGAAAATTTTCTAGAAGAGGAGATAGCTGAGACGCTGGAAGAAGCGCTAGCAGAGACGCGATTTATGGATTTTGATTTTTATGGATTTTAATTTTTATGGATTTTGATGTTTATGGATTTTGATAGGGGACCACATTTGTTAGCCCCATATAATGTTTTAACGTAAGATGATAATGCAATTTTATCGACTTGTGAGAGATTACCCTCATGGCCGAGTGGCTAAGACTCTCGGCTCATATAAATTGCTTGCAGTTCGATTCCCAACGGAAACCGAATGGTTTGCCCCTGCCAAAAAAATTAGAAACACATATACTCAGAGCGAGGACGAAGGTCCCGTAGTACGGATAATAAGCATAACTTCTTCCCCCCCCCCGGGTGCGAAGCGCTCGATCCCCCAGTTTATAATAGAGAATATGAAAATTGTTGAAATTGATTTTTCTTTATTAATAAATTTAAGAAAATATACACGAAAAATTATATCTGCCAAAAAATCAAATGATTAACAGCATCATCTACACCAACTTCTTCTTCTGCTCCTTCGATTGTTGGCTGAGGTATCATGTGATCGACGCCATTACCACCACTTATGACATAGACCTAAAATTATTAGATTATTTTTTTCACTAGACCCAGGATTAGTGATGTGTTGAATCGCGATTTCGAAATTTCGGATTATCTGCCCAAATTTCGATTTCGACTTTTCCGATTTCGAAAAATCGAAATGGTCTCCCATTATGATTTTTCACCAAAAATCACCAAAGTTTTTTCATTATTTTCACTAAAAATGTTCAAAATTCTCAATTTTTCCATCAAAATTTATCATTTTTCGCCAAAAATCGTCATTTTCATAGAATTTTCAGCTTAAAAATGGCAATTTGCTATGGAATTTCGATTTCGAATTTACGACCCCGATTTCGAGAAATCGGAATACCGTAATTACTATTTCGACGCTTCACTACAGGATATCCATATCAATTTTTTCGGTGAGGTTGCAATTTTTTATCTCAAGGTGAAATTGAAGTGAAAAAAAATTTTATCTGACGGTGAAAATTCCACCCTCGTTGAAGGTGAAAAAAGGTAGTTGAGGGTGAAATTTCACTCTACAGAGTGAAATCTGAATTCCCTGATTATACCTGATCGAATTGTTGCAACGAAGGGGCATTTAACGACATTCGCCTCTTTTTCAAGCTAGGCAAAGAGCATACAGAAGAAACATTCACTGAAGTTAGGAAACGACACGCTCCAGCATGTCCAATAGGGCAGACTAAAAAATTTTTCAACAATTATTTATTTTTTTTATACCATGAAAAGTGGGAGACCAAGTAGTTTTTGAGCTACAAATCGGAGTGTTTAGAATAATTCCAGCTGAGGTGCCGATCCATAGCTGGTTTCGGCAGCATAATAAGGCAGTGATTCGGAGGCAGCCCATTTTGTGTCGGCGGATTATTTCTTCGCGAGCTAAAATTGTTGAGGATTATTATTGTCAGTTTTTTGCTTAACTAAAGAATATTTTTCAACAAGAAAAAAGTTTAGCATGATGGAGCAAGAGCAAGTGGCGAAATTCATCTTGAACGTATAGTCTTTTCAGTGGTCGGGCAAAAAAAGTTGTATACAACATAGTCAAGTGGACAAGGAAACCGCCCGTCCAATCTGGCAAGTTAAGCAACGCTGGGCCCTCAGATTCGATCCTGCAAGGTCAAAAGTTTGTATTCACAAAAATTTCTTTTACAAACAATGGAGCAAAAAATTTTTTGCTTCAAAATGATTGCTCCATTGTTTGAAAAGTTTCTGAATATCAAACTTTTTTCCCTCGCGGGAACGAATCTGAGGCCCCAATGTTGCTTAACTTGCTAGATCGGACAGCGGCTTCCTTGTCCACTTGGCTATACTGTATACAACTTTTTTTGCCTGATCACTGAAAAGACTATACGTTCAAGATGAATTTTGCGCCACTTGCTCCTGCACCATGAGTGATAAATTTTTTTAATTCTTGGAAATTCCCTATAGAACATACATGACAAAGTTTTATGTACAACTGAGGTGATACCAAATTCCATTAAACATTCCAGGGTAAAAGCATTCAAAAGTTTGATATTGGCCGATTTTTGCAAGCCCATAAAAATCAATGATCCCTGTGCTGCCATCACACTAATATGTTCAGATTGCTTTCCGAATGTTGCACATTTCTGAAAAATTGCATTTATAAATTTTTAAAAACATTCAAAATTTAACCTCAATTTGAGCATTGATTGGATTCATGAGGTAGACAACATTTTCGGCTCCAAAACAGAGTCGACTTGTGACCGCAATCATGGTGTTGATTTTAGCTTTCAAATCCATGCGGATGACTTTTGAGCGTTCAAGGTCCCATGAAAGGTCTACAAATTGATCGTTTTAATTTATTTTTGTTCCTGATTTTCAGGATCTTCTTGTCAATGACAACAAAAATTTGAATTTTTCAAATCAAGCATAGAAAACCCATATAGGGTTATTTTGGTGAAAATAAAAAACTTGAAAAGCTCGCAAAAAATTAGGCTTTTTGACTCACCATGTAAAATCATGTTAAAATTTTTCCTACCTCGAGCTCTATGGAAACACAACAGTTGGTTATGGGTTTTCGATGACATCGAAACGAAAACATTCTCCTCCACATAGACGATATCCACAATTGGCAGTGAGAGTCGGACCATTTTTTCTCGCGCTTTTAGGCGGATGTTGTCCAAGCAATTGAATATGTAGATTTCACCGTCTTCGTTCCCGATCCAAATGGTCGATTGAGACGAAGAGGTTGATTCAGATTCGGAAGAATCCGAATCGGAAGAGCTACTATCCAAATCCATGTTGATCTTTTCTTGGCCTGGTTTACTCTCTAACCGAGATTCTGTGGCTCTTTTTCGGCGTCTAAAAAAATGATTTTTATAATTTTTAAAGACCCAAATTTTAAAAAATTAAAATTTTTTAAATTACGCAAAATCATGAAAAATCATAATTTTTAAATTTTCAAAATTAAAAACAAATATTTTAAAAAATTCAATTTTTCACACTTTCCTGCCAATTTTTCACTCTCACTGGTTTAGTGGTATGATTTTCACTTTGGGTGTTATGTTGTTGTCCTGGGTTCGATCCCCTGCTAAGCTCTAATCTTTTTTTCACTTCGAAAATTTGTTATATGTATTGAATATTTTTTAGTTTTAAGAAAATGAGAAACTTTAAATTTGATAGTTAAAAAAATTTTTCGAATTTTTTATGAAAAAATAAAATCACCATCATGTTCTTCGCATAAAAATACCCATATACAAGATTTTCATCAATTTTGAAGAATACAAAAAGAAAAAGCGGGATCGAACCCGCCCTTCTGGCGCCCTAACCACTTTACTATGACTTTACGAAAGTTTTAATGCGGAAATGGATAGAGCAGATGTAAATAGTTGAGTCCATAATTTTTTAACCACTTACTTCGGTGCCGGTACCGCACAAACTGCCGTAACAGCTGCATTTCCCATTCCAGTACATGATTCTATCGTCGGCTCATTCGCCACATTTACCACTGCCACTTGTCCAGAAAATTTATCCGCCGCACAGACCCAGACATTTGGAGTCCCTTCAATAGTCTTTCCAAAAGTTGGCGTTGCCGCTGCAAAAGATAGCCCGGCACGTGTTCTATGTGTAATAATGGATTTGAGTTGAGGTAGTGCTTGTTCGTTTTGGAGCATGTTTTTGAGGCTGTTTTTGGTTTCTGTGAATGCATTTTCCCAACTGGAACGTTTCGACGCGTTTGGGAATTGGATAGTCAAAGTTTCGACGCCATCAAAAGTGGTGACTTGGAGTTGGACGGAGGTTAAGTCGGGGTTGGAGTTCATTTGGTCTTGGGTGGAGCGGAGTTTTTCGAGGCGGTCATAGTGCATGTCTTCGAGGAGTTTTGTGAGTGTCTAAAGGTAAAGGTATAAGAAATTCGATTTTTTGTATTAGCATCTTCTTCCTAACTTACACTGTTTAGCTATGACAAGTGCGATCCAGAAATGCATAAATGCATGCATTTATGTATGTTTCTGGAACGCACCCGACAGGTGACTCAGATTTTCTTCTAGCATTGCATAGAAATGCCTAAGCAAAGGCTAAGATAACAAAAAACAAATCTTAAGCTTAAACTTAAGTCTAAGACTAAACCTAAGCCTAAAACTAAGCCTAAATCTAAACCAAAGCCTAAGACTAAGCCTTAAATTAAGCCTAAACCTAAGCTTAAGTCTAAACCCTTTGTCTCTTACCAAAGTCCATTTATTTTAAAATTTTCTTAATTTTGATGAGTTCAAAAATTGATTTAAACACTATTTTTTGCTATTACTTACACAATTTTCTTGTTTCAACAATTTTGCCAAGTCATTCATTTTGCTAATAATATTCACATCTTCTTGGGCATTTGTCAGCTGTTGGCCTATGTCCTGAACCAAGGTAATTGTATCCTTTGTGATTTCGACGTCGTCAAAGGAAATTTTGATCAGTAGTTTGAACCGATTATTGTCCAAAAAGTCTGGTGATTGAACACTGAAATTTCCAAAATGAGCTCAATTTTCAAAAAATTGAGGATGGTGGTAAAAATGGGCTACCTGTGGAGAAGGGGCACAATTTTTAAGCTCTTTATAAAAACCAAATAAGACCCCTATATTCAAATCAACTTACAAAGTTTGACTTTTTGCAGATTTTCCATTCGGCGTCGGTTTTCTCCTCACACTAGTAACAATAAGCTGATCAGACATCATGAAAATACAGCGCTGTCTTTGCATACCCATGGAATCTTGAACCGTCACAAGGTCGTATCGATGAAAAGTTCGACCGGAGGAAACTAGCTAAATGTGAAAATTTTGCTAGAAAATCTGAAAATTTTGAAAAATTACATCATCTAGACCATCCACAATAGCTTCGATTTCTCGGAGACGCTGCTCCATTTGTTCTTTTTCTTCACGTTGACGGTTTATGGTGAGAGCTAACTCGTGAATATTTTGTTGTCCACAAAGTAGTTTTTCATAGTCTCGATGTTCAACTGGGGTGTGTTTGATTATTTGCTTTAAAAATATTAGGTATGGTAGAGGTTAGGTTAGGCTAGGCTTAGGCTTAGGCTTAGCCTTAGTTTAGGCTTGGGTTAGGATAGACTTAGGCTTCGGCTTAGCGTAGCTAGGCTAGGCTTAGGCTTAACCTTATCTTAGGCTTAAGTTAGACTAGGTTTAGACTTAGCTTAGGCTTAGGTTAGGCTAGGCTTAGGCTTAGGCTTAGGCTTAGGCTTAGGCTTAGGCTTAGGCTTAGACTAGGCTTAGCTTAGGCTACTTAGACTTCGGCGTAGGATTAGATATAGGCTTAGTCTTGGGCTTAGACTAGGCTCAGGCTTATGTTTAGGCTTAGCTATGGCCCGGAACCCATGCACCCCAAGACCATATGTGGTTTTCCAAACGATTTATATACCTTTATAATCAATTCATATCTAGGAACACGTTGTATGGGCAGTATAAGCAATGAGTCTAGATCAAGTTTATTTTTGTGCTCACGACAACACCGCATATAATATTTTTCGAACGCGGGTTTTTGTCTTGCTTCCCAGATAGATTGTTTTGCAAACTTGAAGTTGTCCACAAACGCTATATATGTTTCCACCATACTTTGTTTGTTGAACTAAAAAAATATCATAAAATGGGTTAAACATTTAAAAAATTCATTCTTACATGAGACATCAAAACATCTCCAATACTCGAATCATTTTGTAGCCCTTCAATTCTTGCACTCAATGCTGCCAATAAAAACTGGTGATGCGCCAAAATTTCGGGTATTTTATAAAATATCTTGTCCACTAGTGCCGAATCAATCAAGGTGCACTCAAGTGGTTGTTTCAATGGTCTCATATATTTTTGCACCAAATACTCCAATCCCTCCACAAACGATTTTTCTGTGTCGAAAAGCTCTCTAACAGCCATGCTTCGGATTTCTTGATGCCTTCGCAATGAACCTCTTGATCGTTTTTTCCATAAAAGTTGATCAGCTTGATGGAGACTTTGTTGGAGAGTGTGTTGGTCGACAGAGGTTTCTGGTGGCATGAGGAGGTTGGATTGGAGTTGGGTGTCGGTTCTAGTGGTGCGGAGAGAATTCAAAAGTTTTGAGAATCGGCTGATGCCGGCGATCGAGTCGACACCTTTGGTTTTAAGGGTGTCGGAGCTGCCAAAGATGTCGGAATCGATGTCAGTTTCACTAGGGCGGATGATGCGCATGGTGGGTCTAAAAAAGTATAAGCTAGATTAATCTAACCTAAGCATAATCCTAAGACTACGCACAAGAAAAACTCAAGACAAGTCTAAGCCTAAGTCTAGTCTTAAGCTTAGGCCAGGCTTAGACCTAAGCCTAGGTCTAAGCCTAAGCCTTGCCTGCCTACCTCTCCACCCACATACCCATCTCCATAAGCTAATCTTACACTCCTTTGCTATTATCAATAATCTTTGACTAACCTTGCCCTTGGACTGGACTTTTCCGAGCCAGTACTTGCTCGTTTACAATAGTTCATATACCCTTCTGGTACAGATGTCTTCCGTCTCAATAAACTTGTATATTCACCCGACG
>OZJO01000034.1:16062-27807 GCA_900406225.1 Acrobeloides nanus
TGTCGGAGCTGCCAAAGATGTCGGAATCGATGTCAGTTTCACTAGGGCGGATGATGCGCATGGTGGGTCTAAAAAAGCATAAGCTAGAACAATTTAAGCCTAAGACTAACAAGTCTAAGCCTAGGCCTAAGACTAGGCCTAAGCCTAAGCTTAAGCCTAGGCTTAGGCACAGGCCTAAGCCTAGGCCTAGTCTTAAGCTTAGGCCAGGCTTAGGCCTAAGCCTTGGCCTAAACCTAAGACTAGGCCTAACAAGGGAGGGTCCCCAATTGTGAGTCCGAAGTCGATATAAAAACCTAGCTAGACATAAAGATCATAGTCGATTTCATTTTTAAAGTTCAAAAATTATCGGCAACGGGTCACTTATTTGTACTCAAAAATGCGATTCAAAATCCAAAAAAAAACAATTCATTTCCTTATAGGATCAAAATTATCGAATTGAAAACAAGTCAAGATAGCTTGGCGGATATCATTCTTGCTTGTGTCTCGTAAGATCGCAGGTTCGACTCCTCTCGGCACCATATCAATTTTGCATTTCAAATGCATTGAAAACAAAATTCAATTTATTTGAAATGCAAAATTGATATTGTGCCGAGAGGAGTCGAACCTGCGACCTTCTGAGACACAAGCAAGCACGATATACGCCAAACTAACTTCACTTGTTTTCAATTCGAAAATTTTGACCCTATAAGGAAATTAATTGTTTTTTTTGGATTTTGAATCGCATTTTTGAGTACAAATAAGTGACCCGTTGCCGATAATTTTTGAACTTTAAAAATGAAATCGACTATGATCTTTATGTCTAGCTAGGTTTTTATATCGACTTCGGACTCACAATTGGGGACCCTCCCTTGTAAGCCTAAACCTAAGCCTTGCCTGCCTATCTCTCCACCCACATACCCATCCTCCATAAGCTAATCTTACTCTCCATTGCTATTATCAATAATCTTTGACTAACCTTGCCCTTGGACTGGACTTTTCCGAGCCAGTACCTGCTCGTTTACAATAGTTCATATACCCTTCTGGTACAGATGTCTTCCGTCTCAATAAACTTGTATATTCACCCGACGTATGCCTCTCACGATTCTTGCTCCAGGTATATGTATCCAAAGGAGGTTGAAACTGAGTGCTATCATTTTTGATCGAGGGCAAAAATTGCATGACACCTCTGGGAAAACCTCCTAGATTCGTCGTGATCCCTTTTAGTGTAGTAGATTCGGATTCTGATGAAAAAAGTGAAGAGCGATCGTCTTCGAAACTTGCTAAAAATGGCTTAAATTAGAAGCATGAAACAAGAGGCGGCTCCTCCAAAAAATGCGATTTTTGTTGCAAAAAGCCATTTTTTGCCCAAAAAGTTACATTTTTTACAAAAACGAACTATTGTAGCGTCTGGAAATGACCCCTCTAGGGGTAAAAACATGCGGGCAATCCAAATTTTCGAAGCGAAAAAACGCTTCCCTGATTCAGGGAAGGCCTGTGTATTGAAGAAAAAAGTCGTAAAAATCGCATTTTTGTTACTTTTTGCTTCAATGCGTAATACGCCTTCCCTGAATCAGGAAAGCGTCGAAATTTCAAATTCGGATATCCCGCATGTTTTTACCCCTAGAGGAGTCATTTCCAGAAAAAATTTTGAAAATTTTTTCACGTGGGTAGTCCCCCCTATTGTGTGATAGCTCCAAAATTTCGACCCTGGTGGGATCAAACTCGCACGAATAACATGAATGGCCAGCAACTTATCCGTTGGAACATGCAGCCTTTGGAACCTATCTATAAAATAAAATTTACCTTTTGTAGCAATACCGCTATCTTCGGAGCCTTGAGCATTTACAACGTTTGATTGATGAGCCTCAATTTTAAGGACTCGTTGGAGAGATTGTATGCTCTCAGCTGCTTCTCTAAGCTCTTCAATATCTGTATTTATGAGTTCTTCATCGGAATCAGGTTCTGGGACTAAACTCTGTCTTGGGGTCGCCCAAACCTACAAATTATTTGCATACCAAAAATTTGATTTTTTGAAAAAAAATTCTCAAAATCAATTTTTGAGGGGATGATGAAAATTGGATTATGGTAACAAGATGAAAATAATTACAGAAAATTGAAATTTTCATGGGTAGGGAGGCAAAATTTGAAAATCATTCATAAATTAAAGGGGTGTTTTTACGCCCCGTACGCTTCTCGAAAAATTTTTTTCCTCAAAATTGGCTGATTTTTTGTAATCGGGGGCGAGAAATCGATTCGCGCAATTTTTGCGCATGGTTTTCGGGCACGAGAAATCGATTGGCGCAATTCCCGAGGTTCAAAAAATTTTCACATGGGGTACCCCGATAGGAGGTCATGAAAATTTTTTCGGAACTCGGGGCTTGCGCCAATCGATTTCTCGTGTCTGAAAACCCCCGAGTACCAAAAATCAGCCAATTTGGAGAAAAAAATTTTTTCGAGAAGCGTACAGGGTGTGCACTCCCTTTTAAGTTTCCTAACCTCCACTAAACCCATATCCGTCGCTGCAGCAGCAATACACTTTCTTCCATTATTATTTTCCTGTAACCTCTGATAACTTTCCGCTAGCTTGCGAATCGCATCGATAGTCAACTAAATTGTGAAAAATTCAATTTTTTCTTTTTTTACTCTTCCCCTCTACCTGTTGTACCTTCTCAACGCTTGGCTCACTGCTAGTTTTTCGTAATGAGCTCTGTCTATCAAAGCGGCTGCCATGAGATTTCTCTGAAAAATTTTTTTGTTGATATTTATTGATTTATTTTTATGATTGAAAAATCCTCACCAGCTGACGGGCGCCGATCTGGGTGACATTTGCGCTCTCCATGAAACTTATTTACGGACAAATGAGCATCTGATCGGCGTCTGGAAAAAAAGAGTATAGATCATTAATCATGGTGATGGAGGAGGACAACGTGACATGGGGTTGTAAAGTCTGTTTTTTGTGCAAAAATTTTTTCATAGTACAGTGGTAAAATACAATTTCACTTACAAAGGGCACGTGGTTCGTTCTCACAGGTAGAGGTGTAGCTAGCGAGCAATCCAGCATTTGCCCCCTTGAAAGGCCGAAAAATGCGATTTTTTACCCTTTTTTGCGGAAAAATCGATTTTTAACATTTTTATAAAATGAATATTGTAGCAATTTTTTATAGCTAAATGAGACGAACAAAATGACACCAAAATTATCCAATTTGAACATTGTTTTGGGTTATTGAAACGAAAACATGAATCAGAATTTTCGTTTCAATAACCCAAAACAATGTTCAAATTTGATAATTTTGGTGTCATTTTGTTCGTCTCATTTAGCTATAAAAAATTGCTACAATGTTCATTTTATGAAAATTAAAAAAATCGGTGCAAAAATCGATTTAAAAATTCAACAAGTTTGTGTATTACAACGAAAACATGTGCACAAATTCAAAATTTCAAATGCAATTTTCTCGAAGACTACAACGATTCAGAATATGCCGTAAAAACAAAAAATGCTCCATTTTTCATGAACTTTCCGAATATCAACAAAAATGGCAACTTTTTTCCCACTGGACTGCTATTTTTACAAAAATTAAAGAAACATTTGAAAACCTGATCTCACCTATTAGTCCTATGTCGAAATCGTTGCCTAGATGCCGGAGATACTGTAGCACTTCTTTGTCTAGGGGTAGACTGCCGCCACAGAGTTGGTCCATCCCCTGAATCAGAATCTGAATCATCGGCATCATTTTCAACCAGTTGACTTCTGCCAGTCATATTTTAGCCAAAATTTGTTGGGAACATAAAAATTGAAAATAGTTTAAAATATATAGATATTCCCTTTTCTCCAACGCGAAAATTTCATCATGCATGGTCTAGTGGTAAACGTCTCACTTTACACTCAAATGTTCGAGAGTTCAATTTCGCTAGGGCGAAAGTGTTATTTGAATTTTTTTCAAAAAAAAGTTATTAAAAGAAAAAATTGATCGTAGAATTTTTGTCTTTTTTTTCAAAAAATTTTCAAATTTTTCAACACGCTTGAACGCAGCCTGAAAAAGCAAATTGATTTCAACGGGAATCGAACCTGCGCCTTTCCGACTGCAAAACTAACGCTTTACTAACTGCACAATGAAGGAAGATCGACAACGGGTTTTCATTTCTGACCAAATACCTCAGCTAAAAAGGCAAAAATTTTAAATTTTTTCCAGAGGGGGTACCCCCATGATTTTGGCGTCGTTTTTCTTCTCTCACCGAGCTTTTTCCAAAAATCTAAGTCATAACGGGATCATATATGGGCAGACCCCAGGTGACTCCAGGTTTTTCACCTGGGGGTTATGGGTCGAGGTCAAGGGAGGGTTATGGGTTGGGTTGGGTTGAGGGAGGGGACGTAGAATGTGGGTCGGAAGGCCGACACATTGAGAATTAAATAGCCAATTTTTATTGAAGAACATAGAGGTAAATTTTTTATCATAAAAAATAAGATGTCTTTGGTCTAACCTTGGCACTAACTTCCACAAAAAGAGTCAGCAAAAAAATCATTTGTATCTAATCAATACTTAGTTATTTTTGAGGAAAAAAGAATATTTTTTAAATTTGTCAATCTTTTTTTTGGTCGCCAACTTTTCGACCCTATCGGAAGGGGACCAAATGTGGGTTTATTTTGAAAATTCTNTTAGTTATTTTTGAGGAAAAAAGAATATTTTTTAAATTTGTCAATCTTTTTTTTGGTCGCCAACTTTTCGACCCTATCGGGAGGGGGACCAAATGAGGGTTGTGGGTTTTTTGAAAATTCCACCTGGGTGCTGCCCATGTATGAACGGGATTGGACTTAAGATTACAAAATTCGGTGACACAGACAAATAAACAGACATTTTTCGTTTAAGATAAAAAATCCAACAATTCCACCATGTCAAAAATAAAATATTATCGAATCATCATTCGATGATAACTCTCTCCCGTGGGCCTAGACATAGACTCTAACTTGTCTTAAAATCGAGCCCATCATATCATCATCAGCTAAAGACCAAAGTGTAAAATCTCAGGAAAAGGACGGCGACGACATCCTCAACGTGTTGTGTCAATTGTTGTAAAATGAAGAAGAATTACCCTCTCAAGTCCACAGGTGAATGTAAGTAAGCCACTGAGAACAATGTCAAATTTCTTTTGGGAGAAAGAAGAAGAAGACGACGAGAGCTATCATATGGTTAAAGGTGTATGTACTTTTCAAAGGTTTAAAAGGCTGAACTCTTGGTTCGATTTTCAAAATGGCGTTTGTTTCTAGGATGGAAATTGGGGATAAACAAGTGAAAAGATGAGATGAAGATGTTATAGCTTGGTACAGACATAAGTTTTTTTGAAGTTGAAATTTCGGAATAATAAATCAGGAAGGAAATTTGAGATGTCAACAAAGTTTGCTTAAAGGACCAGTCTACTTTTGGGGAAATGATGCCATATGATAGAGCACAAAATTTGTAGCATTTTTCATTTTTACGGTGTTATTGAAACGAAAACTCTGATTCAGAATTTTCGTTTCAATAATCCAAATCATTTTTCAAATTCAATAATTTTGGCGTTATTTTATTTTTTCGATGAGGTATAAAAAATGATGTACTTATTTTCTCTTAAATGTTCAAGGATTTTGAATTTTATAATGATTTATTAAATCGTTTCAATGAAAAATTTCATTGATGCCTGAGTGCCGGCTCT
Organism: Acrobeloides nanus; assembly: GCA_900406225.1. Classification (NCBI taxonomy): domain Eukaryota; kingdom Metazoa; phylum Nematoda; class Chromadorea; order Rhabditida; family Cephalobidae; genus Acrobeloides; species Acrobeloides nanus. The sequence continues at coordinate 21,730 of OZJO01000034.1, forward strand.
TCATTTCAATGTTCAAACTCATTTGAATTCAAAAATTACAATTTTGTTTCGATCATAACTTTTTACCGTTAGATTTTCAAGTAGTGCCGTAAAAGCAAAAAATGCTCCAAATTTTGTGCTCTATCANCCGATTTCCTTATCCACTTCGTCAAGTAGCCGATATTTCATAAAGCTAGCCCTGAAAAATGTTATACTTGCTGTAAACAAAGCATTTTTGGATGGGCCATCAAAACTTTTAATTCCAGCGGTCTTATATAAAAGATTTTATTCATGATGTTGATCATAGGTCAGCAAGGGAAGGGAGCCTCCCCCTGATATACTCACTCATTGACCTAAAATTGAGGGGGGATCACCTCATGGATCCCGCCGAACAGCATGGTCTATAAAAATTGGGTGTCAGAAGACTACCTCAAGCTAAAAAAAGGTCCTTTTTTTGGTGGAGGTGGTGGGGGACCACCTCATCGGGGATACCCTCCTCCCCCCACCTTGCCGGCCTATGATGTTGATATACAAATTGTATAAAACCGATTGAAACGAGTATGACAATAATTGAATGCAGAAAAAAATAAAAGTAAAAAACCGAGCGAAAAAAGTTGGCTTCCGATAAAATCGATTGATTTTGAGAGAAAAAAGCAACATGATGAATTTATAGAGTGAGCCAAAAAACCGTACGTTTGCGTTTTTTTGGCGAAAAATTTTCGAAATTTTTTTCAAAAATCGCATGAAAATACCTTTTATAGGTGGTTTTTGAAAAAATTTTTCACCAAAAACGCAAAAGTACGGTTTATATCATGCAGAGCTTTTCTAGAGAACCGGCTACTTCGGATCTTGTGCCTGGCCATCTGAAGAGGATATTACTACGTATTAGGCCAAATCTTTTGGATCAAGCGGGGTTTGGAACAACGTTGAGGGGCGCCTGAGACAAGCCCAGTACCACCGAACCATGGGACTCATAGTGTAACCACTCCAAATTCTACTCTAGTCGTAACGCCGGCTCAACGTTTTTTGGCTCACCTTGTATTCTTTCCTATTGTTTTTTCCTTACTATTTCCCTTGTGATCTTTTATTTTGGTACAATGATGGTGGGGGCAGAACCCGAAAGGAACCCACTTTTTTGAAGCCCCAATTTTTTTGTGGGTCCGTAATTCACATTAGCCAGGGTGTCCAAAAATGGCAATTTTTTAATTTTCACCAAAATAACCTATAAGGGGTTTTTCTATGCGAACAATCGATTTCGCGCATTACCAGTCCTTGAAAACGCTTCTCTGACCCTGTATTAGCCTATTTTCGCTTCAATACACAAATCTCTTTTTCATTGAATCAGCTACAGGAAGCGTTTTCCGATTTTCTAGCGACACTTTTTCGCCAAAACTTTTTTCTTATCTACTTTTTTCTAGAAAGATCTGTGTTGAACATGTATTCAGGCCATCCTTGAAGAGCTGATTCATTTTGTCCGTCCAATATTTTCGCACTTCTTTCTTATTTTCACACAAGTTCTCTTTTTTTCAAAAGTTTAGATCATAAAAATGTCACTTGCAACTTGTTCAAATTCTGGTGTGATTGTGAATATTAAAAATTTGAATAAAATTAACGGAGAATCAGAGATTACCATTTGTATGCTAAATAAGGATAGGTTGCATCCAAGAAAACCTGTACAAATTGTCACCAAGGTGAAGAATTTGGCGAAAGGTGATTGGCTCAGAGTTTCGAATAAAAATGGAACTCCAGTTCTGGAAAAACTACACCGTCCAATTTTACCTACCGAAGTTCTTGAGAATGTTGAAGGCAATGTCAAGGTCAAATGCACCATCGTGCCATTATCAGAAAATATTCTTAACATGAAACAAGAATTTGTTCAAAAAGGCTATTGTATTGGATTTTCGAAGGAATTTGGCAGGATTTTGATCGCCTTTGAAAATAATCTCAAAAAAGATCAGCCATATGAAGGTTGGGTTAGAACAATGTAAGTGTTATAAAAAATTTAGGGATAGTCAGTTTTGGGCATAGGCCAATAATTGGGCATAGACTCTAATGGAACGAAGAGGATGGAACGATATGAATGAAACGATATATTGGAACGAAACCAAATTCAGGGTTTTTGTGTCAATATTCTGGCAAACTCAAACCCGTTCGATTTCCGATACAAATAAAAAACCGGAATTTGGGCGATTTCATGTTTTTCGACCCGAAAATTGTTCAAAAATGACCCTTTTAGGGCTAATTTTATGCGAGGAACCGATTGCGCGCATTTCCAACACTTGAAAACGCTTCCCTGAATCAGGAAATCGAAGTGTGTGTATTGAAGCGAAAATCGAAATTTTTTAATTTCCTGCCTGAAAATGACTTTCTGGGGGGTAAATTTATAAAGGGAATCGATTGCGTCATTCCATAAGCTTGAAAACGCTTCCCTGATCCTGATTCAGTGAATTGGGGTATGTGTATTGAGGCGATGACCAATTTTTACTATAATGCATCAATTTTTCTTTGATTCAGGTTCAGGGAAGCGTTTTCAAGCTTATGGAATGCGCACAATCGATTCCCTGCATAAATTTACCCACAGAAAATCATTTTCAGGCAGAAAGTCTAAAATTTTTCGATTTTCGCTTCAATACACACTCTGATTCCCTGATTCAGGATCAGAGAAGCGTTTTCAAGCTTCGGGAATGCGCGCAATCGATTTCTCTGCATAAAATTAGCCTAATAGGGTCATTTTGGAAAAAATTCTCGGATCGAAAAAATCGAAAAAACTTGAAAAAAATGCCCAAATTCCGGTTTTTTTAATACACCCTGTACATATATGACGTTGCTTAACTTGCCAGATATGACCCTTATTTATCCACTGTACCATTTGGTCAAGACGTTCACAAAGTTGACACGATAAAGTTGACAAGATAACGTTGAGAGCACGAGATACGACTTCTATTTTGTCCATATGACCTAATTTGTCGTGGAACAATTCCTAAAATTCAATAAACAACGCTGTGCGTAAGCAGAATTGATCGTTTCGTGTCAACTTTATGAACGTCTTGGTCAAAACATCTCTATTCGTCGAAAAAAATAAATCAAGCCTATCTTTTGGGCCTAATTCCCTTGAAGCAGATTATAAAAATAATTTTAGGCTTGATGTCGATGAAAATATCAACAACGCCCATATTTTTCAAACGTTACGCAAAAAGAACAATGCCTATTGGGTCATGAGTCCAATGGGATTTATTGAAAGTTCGAAAAATGATCGAGTAAGTTTGTCCATTATCTCCTTTTCCAGAGATAAAAAATGAATTTTTTTCAAAAAAGCTGATTTTTCCTTAAAGGGGGTGATGGCCTAATCCAAGAAAAAAGTTTTCTAAAAAGACCATTTTTAGGGGTAAAATCATGCGAGAGATCGATTGCACGCATCGCCGAAGCGTGAAAATGCTTCCCCTGACCCTGAGTCAGGGAAAAATTGTGTTTTTAAAGCGAAAAATGACAATTTTCGCTTCAAAAACACAATTTTTCCCTGAATCAAGGTCAGGGAAGCATTTTCACGCTTCGGCGATGCGTGCAATCGATCTCTCGCATGATTTTACCCCTAAAATGTTCTTTTTAGAAAAAATTTTTGGATTAGGCCATGATTGTCATTCCCCTTTAATTTTTTTAACGAATTTTTATTTTAAAATCTTCATTTTCTGCCATAATGTTTTACAATGTTTAGCACCCCCTCAATTTCTCAAGATCTCCAAATCCACAAAATTTGGACGAATGTGAAGTAGAGACGAACTTATCAACTGAAAGTTCTGTCACACTTCTAGTTCATTCAAGGTCTTCATCTTCTTCTCCTTCCGACCGTTTTGCCTCAGATTCGGAGGATCATGATGATGACTATGATCACACAAATTTTGATGCGAATAGTCTTCCAGTCGAAGATTATATGGAACCATGGAATCAGGTAAAAATATACAAAATTATAGGGAATTTCTCGCCAAGGGAAAAAGATCACCCATGGTAAAGTGGTAAGAGTCTCACTTCACGGCGGTTTTTCGATGTCACAATCGGGATGATTCCCTTGTAAGAACAAGTGAGAAAGATGATTTTTAGCACAACATGTCTCCAAGGCACCAAGAGTATGATCACTACCAATTTGACGAAGAAGAAGATCATGATGACCTCGAAGACTACGAAAACATTCAAGATAATGAATTTGAAAACTTCTCCGAAACAGCGACTGAAGCACTTGAAGAAGTAGACGATGATATATATATCGATTTTCCAGAGGATGCATATGATAAATTTTTCATTGATGGTGAATATGACAAGACACCAACTCCTCAAAAATCCAATTCAAGAGTTATGGTAAAAGTGCCAGTGCCAAAATTGCGACGCCAAACAACAAGAATAAACAGAATGGAAATAAAATCAAGAGAGCTTAACGAAAAGGAAAAGGTGGGTGAAAAGTCCCTAATAGGGGTCATTTTTAGGAAAAAATTTTTCCTCCCAAATGGTCGCAAAATACACCCCCTTTAAATTTACAAAAATTCAAGCTTTAGATGGAACGAGAGAAAAAATTTGCTCAAGAAGGACATATTGGCATTATTGTGGGGATGACAAAGTCTCGCGATCGTTATTTCGTTTATTCGCCCGATTTCAAACACGAGCCTTTTCTGTTTGACGAAGATAAGTATTCTTTTGCTCGACCGCAAATTTGTGATTGGATTGAATTTATTGCCTATAAGTAATATTCAAATTTTTGGGTATTAAAACGAAATTCTGATTAGAGACCGGAAAATCGGGGAATATCCCTGGCTATCCCCAATCGGGGATTTTTTTGTAGACCCCCTAAACAATTTTTTCAAGGAAGATGATGTTCTCCAAAGTTGTACTCCTTGAAATTTTGGGTTGAAATGACCCCTCGTCGATATATAACAATGTAGAAAAGATCGATTTCAAGACCGAGGAAAAACGTGCTTTTTCCAAAAAAGCACGTTTTTTCCCGATCTTGAAATCGATCTTTTCTACTCCACTATACATCAGCGAGGGGTCATTTCAACCCAAAATTTCAAGGGGTGCAACTTTGTAGAACATCATCTTCCTTGAAAAATTGTTTAGGAGGTCTACAAAAAAATCCCCGACTGGGGAAAATCGGGGATATTCCCCAGTTTTCTAGTCTCTAATTCTGATTTATAGACTCGATGACACTCAAATCCGAGTCATTGATTATAATAAGATAACACCTAAATATATAACTACTCGTCATAAGCAAACTATCCGCGTAAGTTTTTTTGCTATTCTTTTGAAAAACCAAGATAAATGGGGACTATACATTTACAAGGGGGACGGACAGATCAATCTGATGCTACATGATTTTCCTGTTTTTTCAAGTGACATGGGGGTATATTTTTGAAAAAAATTTCCCTGTTTGTAAAGGACCAGCCCGATCGGAAAAAAGTTGCCATTTTTTGTTGTTATTCGGAAAGTTCATGAAAAATGGAGCATTTTTTGTTTTTATGCCATGTTCTGAATCGTTGTCGTTTTCAATATACAATCATAGATGAAGATGGAATTGTCTATTCCCAAAGATTACAATCCGGATGTCTCCAAGAACAAGGTTCCAGCAGATTTTGTAAAAGAAGTCTTCGATTTTCGATCTCTTATCAAAAGTTTCTATGTGGGTAAACAAATTGTGGTCATTATCCAGCGACAAAAATTCTTCAAATGGACAAAGGATGGCTGGGTTGGTTCTGATGCAAAGTGGAGTATTATGCAACTCGTTAGCAATCCTCATCTTCCCCCTCAAAGGCGACCAATTTTACAAGGAACAAGTGTAAAATAAAATATTGAATATATTTTACAGAGTGAGTTTAAAAAAGTGCATTTTTGTGATTTTTGGAGCCCGAAAAATTTTTTTGGGATCGGAAAATTTTTTACTGAAAATGACCGTTATAGGGATAATTTTATGCTGGGAGTCGATTGCGCGCATTCCCGAAGCATGAAAACGCTTTCTTGACCCTGATTCAGGGAATGGAGTTGGTGTATTGAAGCGAAAATCGAAAAAATTTCTATTTTCGTCCGGAAAGCATCCATCTGGGGGGGGGGGGAAATTTT
>OZJO01000034.1:27815-49782 GCA_900406225.1 Acrobeloides nanus
GGGGGGGGGGGGGGGTAATTTTATATTTTATGCGGGGAATCGATTGCGCAGATTTTCTAAGCGTGAAAAAATTAACCTTTTTCGCCCGTACACCAACTCCACTCAGGGAGTGGAGTTGGTGTACGGGCGAAAAAAGAAAATTTTTCGATTTTCGCGTCAATATACCAACTTCATTCCCTAAATTAGGGTTAAGATAATTTTTTCATGCTTAGAAAATGTACGCAATCAATTCTCCGCATAAAATTACCTCCCGATGGATGCTTTCCGGGCGAAAATAGAAATTTTTTCGATTTTCACTTCAATACATCAACTCCATTCCCTGAATCAGGGTCAAGAAAGCGTTTTCATGCTTAGAACTTAGAAGATCTGCGCAATCAATTTCCCGCATAAAATTATCCCTATATGGATCATTTTCAATAAAAAATTTTCCGGTCCCAAAAAATTGTTGTCCCCAAAAATCACAAAATGCACTTTTTTTACTCCCCCTGCATATTTGATTTTTTTTTTGAATATTTTACACAAAAATTTTTTGGATATATATATTTTATTTGTCATAAAGATTTTATGCTGATTATTTAATTTTTGCGCGTAGAACAATGTATTGAGTCCATCAATATCAGGGTGGTCCAAAAACTGGATTTTTTGGAACCCGTAAATTTATTTTTCTAAAAATTACCCTCCCCCCCCCCCTCTATGAGAAATTTTATGTGGGGATTCAATTGCGCGCATTCCCGAACCCTGAAAAACAATCGATTTCTAGCAAAAAATTACCCCTAGAAAAGTGATTTCCAGATTTAAAAATGCGAAAAATGACAATTTTCGCTTCAAAACTCTTCCCTGAATGAGGGTAAGAGAAGCAAATTGCATTTTTTCAAAAAAGTCTCTAAAATTGGACCCCCAAAATATCTTCTAGAGCACTAAAACCTGTCATAGAAATTCGAGGGGGCTTAGGTTTGACCATAGATAGTCGCAGCAGGCTCTCGTTTATTTTTCTAAACCAACCCCATGTCAATCGGAGTGACCGCTTAAATGTTTTGAAGGTAAAAACCGAGGGAGGTCAAAAATTTAAAATTCTTTAGATTAGCCAAAATTGCCCTAATTTGTACATATTCGGAAAGTTCATGAAAAATGGAGCATTTTTTGTTTTTACAGTAAATTCTGAATCGCTAACGGCTTTGAGATAATCGCGTTGGAAGTTGGGCATTTTTGAAATTTGTTTATTACAACGAAAACCTTGAACCAGGATTTTCGTTGTAATAAACAAATTTCACTCAATGCAATCGAAAGTTTGCAAAAACTTTTGACCCGATGAAATTAAAAAACATCACCAACTTGGTTTCTTAGATTTTGACAAAAAGTGTAAAAAAATGTTTGTTATGGTGCCTCTATAAACGTACTATACGAATTTTTTCCCCACTTCTCAACGCTTGATATAAAACAGCAAAAAAGGTTTAAAATAACTATATTCTTCCTTATAAGCAAAATTTGTAATCCTCAATCAATGGCACCGGTGGTGAAGTGGATACGCTGCTGCTTTATAAGCTTTTTGGTTGGGGTTCGAATCCCACTGCCGTCCAATTTTTTTGCCTTTTTTCTATTTTTTCATTTCTTTTTTAGATTGTTTTTATGTATTTCTATGAAAATTTTATCACCAAAATTTTATTTTTGTTTAATTTTTTATATTTTTTTCACTTTATTTTCATTTTTTAAATATTATTTATTGAAAAGTGTAAAATTTTGGTGATAAAATTGTCTTAAAAGTACATTTTTACGATCTCAAAAACAATTTAAAAAAGAATTGAAAAGAAATTAGACAAAGGCAAAAAAATTGGACGACAGTGGGATTCGAACCCAGCCAAAAAGCTTTCGAAGCGGCAGCGTATTCACTGCACCACCGATGCTATTGATTGAAGATAACAAATTTTGCTTATAAGGAAGAATATATTTATTTTAAACATTTTTTGCTATTTTTATTGCAAACGGTGAGGAGTGCAGAAACAATTCGTATAGTACATTTATAGAGGCATCATGATGGTGCACCATAACAAACATTTTTTGATACTTTTTGCCAAAATCTAGAAAACCAAGTTCGTGATGTTTACTTGTTAGTCAATTTTAAACATCTCAAGACAAAAGGGCTAATTAGCGCATTTGTTTTGCTCTCGCTTCTCGTGCAGAAGGCTCAGGTTCGACTCCCACCCGGAGCAAATTGTTTTTGCGTGTTTATTTTTTGATTCATTTTTCTCGAAACTTTTATGCATTTTATTAAAACTGTCTTAAGTAAAGTTTTTCTATACATTTTTACTACATGTTTATTTTCAAACTGTCAAAAAAATCAATAAAAAAATTTCCATGTGTCTAATTTATACGTCATAACATTTTTTACGATCTCAGAGATAACCGATCGAGTGCTTTCAAGGGTGTGGTCCTGTCGTGTAGGTATTTGGTAGCAGATGTAATAATCTCATAAATTGACAATTGATTTGATGATAAGCCCATTAAATACGTCGAAATCTACTAATCAATTCTTGAATTTTGAAAAATTAAATATTTAAAAAATATGAAATTTTTATTGAAAATTTTAATATTTTCTATTTTATTATTGACTAGTATAGCCGATGAAGATATTATTGATGTAGTTAGCTCAACTATAGGTATTTAGTTTGAAAAACTTATAAAATTCGTTTCAGTGGCACAGAGAAAAAGCGAGGACCACATGGTCAAATGGATAGGAATTTTATCTTTCATTTTATTAGAGCTAGTTCGTTCTTACCACGGCGGTTTTTTTGGCAAAAATTGGCGGAAACTCGAAATTTTAAAATGAGTAATGCCAGCTCAACGAGACGAGTAGAAACGAAGTATATATTGGTCATAAAATAAAAAAAACTTACATGGCCGAGTGGATAGTGTGGCATGATTTCACTTATAGGTCTTAAGTTCAATCCCGGCCTGAAATTAAAGTTTCCCAATTTTTAAGAAAATTTTTGCATATCTCTATTTTGGCCTTTAAAAAACACTTTGCAATCATTTTTTCGTTAGTAAATACTTTTGGAACTGTATAGTAAGGTTAGGTTTTATAAAAGTTAAAATCACTATTATTATATACAGCTCCAGTAAATTTAATGACCAAAAAGTGATTACAAAGTGTTTTAGAGGCCAAAATAGAGATATGCATATAAAAATTCATGAAAATCGGAAAACTTTAATTCTGCGCCAGGATTCGAATCTGCGACCTATAAGTGAAATCATATCACACTATCAATTTGACTATGTGAGTTTTCTTATAATGTAAACAATATAGACCTCGTTTTACTCGTCTCCTTGAGCTGGGTCTAATGGCATTACTTATTTTCAAAATTTTGAGCTTCCGCCAATTTTTGCCAAAAAAAACCGACGTGCTGCAAGAGTCGAAATTACAGTATTTTACAGAGTGATTCATAAAAACTGAGAAATTTTCGATTTTTGGTCGATTTTTTCAAAATTTTTCAAGTTTTTTAATTTTCACCAAAATAACCTTATTGGGATTTTTCTATGCAAGGAATCGATTGAGCGCATTGTCGAACCTTGAAAAAGCTTCCCTGATTCAAGAAAGAAGCATGTGTATTGATGCGAAAATAGGCTAACTTTCCTGACCCTGAATTAGCCTATTTTCGCTTCAATACACTTACCTTTTCCCTGAATCAGGGTCAGGGAAGCGTTTTCAAGGTTTGGCAATGCGCGCAATCGATTTCTCGCATAAAAAACACCCATAAGAGTTATTTCTGTGAAAATCAAAAAACTTGAAAAATTTTGAAAAAATCGACCAAAAATAAAAAAATTCTCATTTTTTTAAATCACCTTGTATAATTTCAAGAAAATTTTCATAAGCCCCTAAATTCAAATTGTAGAATTTTTGCCTTTATTTTTTTGAAAAAAATTTTCTGGACCTGGGAAATAACCAAAACAAGAAAGCTTTTGTAAATTTTTTTGCCATTTTTCAGCTATAGAAAAATATTAAGAAAAAATATCGACAGGCAAAAATTTTTTAGGTCTAGTAAAAATTTTTGTGAAATCAAATTTTTTGAAAATTCAACCTAGAGAAATCGAACCCGCGGTAATAAAATGAAAGACAGTCGTCCTATCCACTCGGCCATTGGTCTGCTTTTGAATGTCTACGCGTAAAATGCTATATTTTATTTTAGAAACCACTATAGAATCTGGTACGTCAGCAGTATGGACTACCACTGAACTAAGCGGCGCCTCTAAGACTGAAGCAAGCGGCGCCCATACCACTGAAGCAAGCGGCGCCCCTAACACTGAAGCAAGCGGTGCCCCTAAGACTGAAGCAAGCAGCGCCCCTAACACTGAACCAAGCGGCGCTCCTAACACTGAACCAAGCGGTGCCCCTAACACTGAACCAAGCGGTGCCCCTAACACTGAACCAAGCGGCGCCCCTAACACTGAACCAAGCGGTGCCCCTAACACTGAACCAAGCGGTGCCCCTAACACTGAACCAAGCGGTGCCCCTAACACTGAACCAAGTGGCGCTCCTAACACTGAACCAAGCGGTGTTACATCAGTTGCTCCACAAACTAAAGAACATTTACAAACAACCGAAGCTGCAACTGCTGATCCATATATGGGTAAGAATTTCGGGAAGAGCAAAAAATGATCTCGATAGCCAAGTGGCTAGGAAGTTGTTCCTTCACCTTCTAGATGGGGGTTCATCATTTGAACCCACCAGGAACAATTTGCAAAAAAATGTTGAAAGAGAATTTTTTCAGACTTCCTAAATTCGACCTCAAAGAATTTTTTCCTATCATTATTTTCTTTTAAAACATTTTTCATAGTCAACAAAAGCTTTAGTGTTTAAGTCATTTTTTTGACAAAAAAGCACTTTTCGACCAAAAATTTTTACATTTTATTACGAAATCGAACCAGCGACAAAAAGTAGGGTTGCGTTAGGGGAGGGGGAAATCTTGGGAAAAACATCATTTTTCTTAAAGGACCAGTCTACTTGGAAAAAAACACTATGAAAAAATTATATATTCGAAAATTTCATGAAAAATGGAGCATTTTTTGTTGTTAAGAAATGTTCTGAATCGTTATCGTCGCCGAGATAATCACGTTTGAAGTTGGCGCTTTGTGAAACCTGTGTATTACAACGAAAACATGAACGCAGTGAAAATTCGGCATGCACAATAACGGGACGATCGACGAGACAAACAAGAACGGGACGATGAAGGGAATTACAAACACAATTGTCGTCCTGTTCTTCTCTTGTCATATTCTTTTCTTGTTTCGTCCTGTTCTTTTCTCGTCCCGTTCTTGTCATCCCGTTCATGTGTTGTTTGAACGATCGTTCCATCCCGTTCTTGTCAATGCCGAAAATTCGTCCCTGAATATAAAAGTTGTTTATTGACACGAAAATTCAAAATTTTTTGGCAGTTTTTGTAAGTCGATGAGAAACGAAATTTTTAAAATAATTTTCACGTCAATACACAACTTTTATTGATTCAGGGACGAATTTTCACTGCGTTCATGTTTTCGGTATAATACACAAACTTCAAAAATCATTATGAAACAATCCAATATGTCATTCTTTAGATTTCAATTTCACATGTGAAAATGAACTATGTACTTATAAGCTTAGTGGGCCACAAACAGGGCCTGCGGAAATCTCGATTGTGAATGAAGGAAGCGAGCTTTGGCCAAATGCTTCGGCTGAAACCTATCAATTACAGCAAAATTTTTCAATACTTTCAGAAGATATTAAGAACTTTTTGAACGGTTTAAATGATACTTATAATAATCTAGAAGGGTAAGCTTTTGTTCGTATGATTGGTCACAGCGAGCAATTGTGCAAAAAGCATAAATGGAAACCATTATGGTGTAGCGGTATATAGCGTTGTTATTCTTCAAGTTGAAGACGCGAGTTCAAATCCCGGCTCGGTCCGAAAGTTTTTTACATTTTCATGAATTTTTTACAGGGTGCCCCAAAAAGGCACTTTTGCAATTTCTTCAAGTTTTTTAAATTTTCACCAAAAATCTAGAGGGGATTTTTCTATGCGAAGAATCGATTGCGCGCATTTCCGAATCTTGAAAAAGCGACCGCCTGAAAATGCTTCCCTGACCCTGATTCAGGGAAAATATAGATTTTTTCGACCTTTTTATACTAATACTTGGTTTGAAAAGACGTTTTCTATCAACAATTCTCGGTGGTGCAGTGACAAAGCAGGGGTTTATTGGTCACAAAGATAGCTGGTTCGAATCCCGCCTGGAGCCAAATTTTTTTGCGCAAAGTAAAAATCGAAAAATTTCGCAAAAATTTGTAAAAAAAATTTTTGACCCTGAATTAGCCTATTTTCGCTTCAATACACTTGCCTTTTCCCTAAGACAAAAAGGTTAATACACTTTGAAAATTTTCAAAAAAGTAAGTTAGGTTCCGAACATAACTTACCGGTAAGTTATGTTTAGGACCTAACTTACCGGTAAGGTACGTTCCGTCCTAGTGCCGAAAAAAGGGCTATTTTGGTGAAAATTAAAAAACTTGAAAAAATCGCTCAATAATAGCAAAACTGCCCTTTTTTGGGCACCCCCTAAAATACAAAAAATTTTGGGACGAACCAGGAATCGAACTCTCGCGATCAACCTGGAACATGCAGCGCGCTCATTTCATCATGATAGATACTAGGGATGTGCACAAGTTACAACAAGTGATAACTTCTTGTCATCGACCAGAAATATGCGCATTTTGAGCACGAACATACAATTGTTCATAGTGACAATGGTGACAAAAATTCGTCTCGTTTGTCACAATGAACAAAATATTTTCGTGCTCAAAATTCGCATATTTATAGTCGGTGACAAGGAACATCACCTTTTTGTCAATTGTGCATCATCCCTAATAGTTTTTTGACAAAAATGGGTTAGTCCCTAATTTTTTGACAAAATTGGGATAGTGGGGACAGAGCGTGAGAAGTGAATACAATAAAAGGTAAAAAATTTTATGCCGATTTTTAGAGAGATCTCCGGTATAGAAGGACAAATCATCTTGAATAACAAGACATTGAACCAGGTTGCAACAAATATAGCTAATTTATCTGCTGTTCTAAAGTCATTTTCTGTCACAACTTGCTACTATCAAACTTGTATGATAGTAACAAAACCCCCGACAAGTATATCTTATAATATAGAAGTACGAGAAGCCGAGCGCTTTACGCTCTCGACTTCTCCGAGAGTGACTCCGAGTGGCACTCCCGAACTCCGAGCGGTAGTGATGCTTCGAAATCTGTTACATGTTTTTTGAAATTCTACGAAATTTTTTACACTTATGAGCTCCTTATGGGTGACTATTATTGGCCTCGGATTAAGTAACTTGTTTAGCTATCGTGTGTAACAAGTTGTTTGGGAAATTTTCAAGAAAAATCAAAATGTTTAAAGGGGGTAAGAATCAGGGACTAATCTCCGAAAATTTTTTTTGCCAAAACAGTCTATATAGGGGTAAAATCATGCGAAAAATCGATTACGCGCATTCCCAGGGCGTGAAAATGCTTCCTTGACCCTGATTCAGGGAAAATATAGATTTTTAATTTTTTTAAAAGCACTAGTACTTGGTTTGAAAAGACGTTTCTCTATCAACAATCCTCGGTGGTGCAGTGACAAAGCAGCGGCTTAGTGGTCGCGTATTCGAATTCCGCTATGAGCCAAATTTTTTGCACAAAGTAATTTTTCGATTTTTACTTTGTGCAAAAAAATTGGCTTCAAGAGGGATCCGAACTCACGAACTTGTGGACAAAGCAGCTGCTTAGTGGTCGCTGCTTTGTCACTGCACCACCGAAGCTTGTTTATGCAGAAACGTCTTTTCAAACCAAGTACTAGTGCTTTTAAAAAAATTAAAAATCTAATTTTTCCCTGAATCAGGGTCAAGAAAGCATTTTCACGTTTCGGGAATGCGCGCTATCGATTTTCCGCATGATTTACCCCTATATAGGCTGTTTTGGCAAAAAAAATTTTTCGGAGATTAGTCTCTGATCCTTATCCCCTTTAAACATGATTTTCCTCGAAAATTTCCCAAACAACTTGTTACACACGATAGCTAAACAAGTTACTTAAGCCGATGCCAATAATAATCACCCATAAGTGTAACAAGTATAGTAGAATTTCAAAAACACATTACATGTTTTGAAGCATGTAATAGATGTCGAAGCATCTACCGAGCAGCACTCCCCCCCCCCCTCGAGGGAAAATCAATCCTCACGGCGGGGGAAAATTCTTGGCTAAAACGCGACCAAAATTGGTACCCTCGATAAGGCGTTAGGTTTTCAGTTTCTAATGAGGAGGGTTCGATCCCCGAAAGTCGAAATTTTTATTTTAGCGATTCAAAAAAAGTTGTTAAAGCAAACCTCCCTTGACCCCTTAATACTTCTTCAAAATTCCGGAATATTCTATTATTTTTAGCTATGTTGAACAACTTTTAAAAAAATTTTTTGAAAAAAAGTTGGCTTCAAAAAATTTATAAAATTTATATTGTATTATAAAAACAAAAGTTTTGTTTTTCATAGTTCAGTGGTAATGTGCTTGACTTTGACTATAAAAGGCCGAGAGTTCGATTCCCCGATCGAAATAACTTTTTTTGCCTTTATTAAAATCAATTTTTTTGAAAGTCGTTCAGCATAGCTAAAAGTAATAGAATATCCCGGAATTTTGAAGAAGTATTCTCGTATTAAAAGACCAGTCCACTCGGAAAAAAATACTATGAAAAAGTTATATATCCGGAAAGTTCATGAAAAATGGAGCATTTTTGTTTTTACGGTGACCTCTGAATCGTTATCGTCTCCGAGATAATCGTGTTTGAAGTTGTCGATTTTTGAAATCTGTGTATTACAACGAAAATATGAACGCAGTGAAAATTCGTCATGCACAATAACGGGACCATCGACGTGACGAACAAGAACGGGACGATGAAGGGAATTACAAACACAATTGTCGTCCTGTTCTTTTCTCGTTCCGTCCTTGTCATCCCGTTATGTGTTGTTTGAACGATTGTTCCATCCCGTTCTTGTCTATGGCGAAAACTCGTTACTGAATCAATAAAAGTTGTGTATTGACGCAAAGATTTTTCGTTTTTCATCGACTTACGAAAACTGCCAAAAAAATTTTGAATTTTCGCGTCAATACACACAACTTTTATTGATTCAGGAACGAGTTTTCGCCATAGACAAGAACGGGATTGAACGATCGTTCAAACAACACATGAACGAGACGACAATTGTGTTTGTAATTCCCTTCATCGTTCCGTTCTTGTTCGTCACATCGATGGTCCCGTTATTGTGCATGACGAATTTTCACTGCGTTCATGTTTTCGTTGTAATACACAGATTTCAAAAATCGACAACTTCAAACGCGATTATCTCGGAGACGATAACGATTCAGAGGTTACCGTAAAAACAAAAATGCTCCATTTTTCATGAACTTTCCGGATATATAACTTTTTCATAGTATTTTTTTCCGAGTAGTGCTTTTTTTACTAGTGCTTTAAAATTGCATGAAAAAATTTTACCAAGATCACTTTTGCGCCACTTGCTCCTTCACCATAGGTGTTAATTTTTTTCTCTTGGTGGAAAATGCTCTTTTCCCACCAAGAGAAATTATTTTGATGTTTTAGCTACCACCACTCCAACAAGACCTACTACTACAAGTGTATGTGCCTCAGTTGACTGCGATGGAGTTTTTTGTGATAAGTACTATAATGGTAGTTGTACGCCGTCTGGAGGAATTGCATCGTGCCAATGTATAGGAAATTTAAACCCCAAACGAAATTGTAAACTAGGTATAAATTTTTGATTAACTTATTCTACAGGGCACGGCGTACCAAAATTCCGAAAAGGTGTAGGCAGGGGTCAGAATTTAAAAAAAAGTTTGCCAATCGACTCAGCTTGCCGAGCGTTTCAAAACGAATACTATATCATGGGGTTTTGACCCATGGCCAAGTGGCTAACGTGCTCGGTCTTCACTCATAGGCTGCGGGTTCGATCCCGCGCCCAAAATTCATTTTTTTATTTTGTTGGCAAAATTCATGACAATTTTTGCATATCCACATTTTTATGCAGGGAACAAGATGGTGCAATTATTTTTCCATGAAAACTTTTTTAAAAATTGGAAAAAAAATTTTAGATTTTTTTGAGACTTTTCGATTTTTCCAAAAAGTTATCATGGAAAAAAATAGCGCAATCGTGTTCCCCACATAGAAATGTGGATATGCAAAAATTTTCATGACTTTTGACAAAAAAAAAATAAAAAATGACTTTTTGGCGAGGGATCGAACCCGCGCCCTATGAGTGAATGCCAAGCGCTTTAGCCACTTGGCCATGGGTAAATCCATAAAACCACATGATATGGTACTCGTTTTGAAGCGCTCGGCGAGCTGAGACGATTGGCGAACTTTTTTCGGATCGAACCTGCGGGCCCAACGTTGTTTAAGTAAGTTCGGGTGACTCATGGCGCAGTGGCAAAACTCCAACTTAGAAATTATTTCAAATGTAAAAAGACTTGGATGCTAGTTGGATCCGAACTAAGAGTCGATTGCATGCAAAGTTGGTTTTTTACCACTGCGCCATGAGTATTCTCTTTTTGTTACGCACTGTACTTGTAAAAATCATAAAAAGTGCAATTTTTTTGAATTACTCTGTAAATTGATCAATTTTAGCCGGTTGTGGTTCGGGAGTAAATTATATGAAACTACAACCAGATGGTACCGCTCCATTTTGGTCAAATAATTATAATAGCTGTATGGCAGATAGTGATATGGCGACGCAACCAAGTTATGATAAGAATATTGATTGCACTTGGAAATTGGATTTAACTAGTCAAAATCTCAGAATCAATATTAATCCAACTAATACAACTGTAACCCCCAATTTTCCAGAAGGAAAATTTAGTGTAACAACTCCACAAAGAACTCAGCCTTACATGTAAGATCTTTGTACTTTCAAAGGAAATGTCAAAGTGGATTTGGCAAACCGTCGTTTATTTAGCCCTGTAGTTCAGTGATAGAATTTTGACCCCGACGATGATCGAACCCTGCTCGTTTAAGATGATTTTTGCGCCACTCGCTCCTGCGCTACATATCCGACATTTTGTATAAAGCTCGCCATGGAAAGGGTTATATATACCATATCATGGGGATTTGGGGTTTTCTCAATGGCCGAGTGGGTAAAGTGACTGATTTGCACGTTAAAGGCGCGGGTTCGAATCCCGGTTCAAATTTAAAGTTGTCTAATTTTATGAAAATTTTTGCATATTTCTATTTTACTCTCTAAAACACTTTGCAATCATTTTTTGCTTGTTAGACACTTGCTGGAGCTGTATAATAGTGATTTTAATTTGACCTAACCTTACTGTATAGCTTCAGCAAGTATGCACCAACCAAAAAATGATTGTAAAGTGTTTTATATGCCAAAATAGAGATGCAAAAATTTTCATGAAATTTGGAGAACCTTAAATTCGGGCTGGGAGTCGAACCCGTGCCATATGAATGAAGTCCGAACACTTTAGCCACTCAGCCATGGGGAAAACCCTCAACCCCCCCCCCATGATATGATAATCGTTTTGAAGCCCTTAGCGAGCTGAGTCGATTGGCGACATTTATTTTTAATTTTGACTCATGCCATGCCTTTTTCAATTTTTTGCGCGCCGTGATGAATATACTACGACGATCAAAAGTGGAAAAAAAGTTGCGCAATTAAAATTTTTAAACGACTTACACCAATCAACTTATCTCGCCAAGACGAATAAAACGAATCCATAACATAAGGTTTTCCAACCCGAGTCCATGGCCGAGTGGCTAAAATGACAGATTTGCAGTTTATAGGGTTCGAATCCCGCTTCAAATTTAAAGTTGTCCAAATTCCATGAAAAATTTTGCATATCTCTAAAACACTCTGCAATCATTTTTTGGTCAGTAAGTATTTCAGGATTCGAATCCTGTATCTTTAGGTTAAAGAACAGTACTCTATCCAACTGTGCTATGCGACATTATTTTACATGTTTTCTCTTTTTTTTGTTATAAACTGCAAATCTGTCACTTTAGCCACTCAGCCATGAACTCAGGTTAGAAAACCCCATGTTATGGTATTCGTTCTACTCGTCTCGGTGAGATGAGAAATTTGGTGTAAGTCGTTAAAAAAATTTTCTTTGAGCTACTTTTATCCATTTTCGACCGCCGTGACTAACTATCTTTGAATACTTGTAACCTTTAGTATCAACCCAACAGCAGATCCATGTATTCTTAGAAAATTACTGTATGTAGCTGTAAATAGAGAAAGCCCATCATGGGTTACTATTCGTTTTCAATCAACTAACAATGTTCCAGCAACTGGGGCTTACTTCGATTGGACTATACTTTCTGTTGACTCAACTCCTGCACCTCTAACTTGTTAGGTTGGATAGGATGTTTAATTTTAAAAAATGACGATAAGTTTTTATGTGTACTAATGGTTGTTAGGAAAGTTTTAAACTTTTGCAGGTTTCATCGAATCTTTATAAAAAATGGCCCCATGGGGTTTTTCCATGCGAAGAATCGATTCTTCGCCCCATGGGTCATTTTTAACCCTTTCCATACGACTGATTTTAAAAAAATTTGAAAAAATCATATCTCAGCGAAGAAAAAGATTTTTCCATGTGATTTTTGTTGAGGGTGATCAAGACCGTGGAAAAATTTTGAAACACTTTTTCCTACATCCCCTTTCTATTGGTCAAAAGTCAAATCTTATAGATAGGGTGTCTTGAAACTTACCTAATGACCTCAATTATGTAAAGTTGATCTATTTTTCGAATAAATGTTTCATTTTCCCTAACATTTGATCATTTTTAATTTTGAGAATTTTCTTGAAGAATAAAGGGTGAATAAAAAAACGAAATTTGTGTGATTTTTCCACGTTTTCCGACTCGAAAATTTTTTTCAAAAGTTCTAAAAATGACCCATATAGAGGTAATTTTATGTGAAAAATCGATTGCGTGCATTCCCGAAGCTTGAAAGATCCTTCAGGAAAGGAAAGTAAGTGTGTAAATTAGTATTTTTAGCTTTTATATATGTTACCGTCATATCTGAAAGTTTCAGATATGCCTAGGCATAACTAAAACTTTCAGAAATTATAGACTCAGATAGGCCTAAGTCCGTCCTTATTATAGTCCGTTTCCAGATATGACGGTAACATATACACTATTACTTTTCTGAATTAGGATCTGGGAAGCATTTTCAAGCTTTAGGAATGCGCGCAATCGATTTCCTACATAAAATTACCCCTATAAGGATTATTTTTAGGATTTTTGAAAAAAATTTTCATGTCGAGAAAACATGAAAAAATCGCCCAAATTCCGGTTTTTTATACACCCTATATTATAGTCCGTTTCAGCCCCAACTATAAAAAAGCTGGACCCAAAATTCAGGTCCGAAGTTAGCATCCCGTCCAATCTGGCAAGTTAGGCAACGTTGGGCTCGCAGGTTCGATCCCACTAGGGCGAAAATTTAGATATACAAAAAAAACTTTCCTTATAAAAAATGGAGCAAAAATTTTCTGCTCCATTGTTTGTAAGAGAAGTTTTTTGTAGATCAAAATTTGTTTGCCCTAGTGGGATCGAACCTATGGGCTCAACTTTGTTTAACTTGCATGATCGGACGGGATGCCGACTTTGGATTTTGAATTTTGGGTCTAGCTTTTTTTATAATTGAAGCTGAAACGGACTATATAAAAACGTGTGCTTATTCCTACAGGATGAGCAACAAATTGCACTTTTTGTAATTTTTTATATGAATTTGGGACCCGAAATGTTGCTTCTAAAATGGACCTATCAATGGTAATTTCATGTGGGGAATCGATCGTGCGCATTCTCGAAGAGTGAAAATGCCTCCCCGATTCAGGGAAAAATTAGATTTTTTGAAGCGAAAATTGTTATTTTTCACACAATTTTCCCTGAATAAGGGGCATGAAAGCGTTTTTGCGATTTGGGAATACGCGCAATCGATTCTCCGTACAAATGACCCCTTTAGGGGTCATTTTTAGAAGAAAAAAATTTCGGGTCCTAAGAAAGAATTAAAAAATCACAAAAAGTGCATTTTTTGTCTCGCCCATACATATTTTTTCAATAAAAATTTTATTCAAAAATATAAATAATTTATTGCATTTTAGCTTACAATGAGCAAAAAAGTAAGAGCTCAATACTCGGTGGAGAACAAGGAGCCCCCTCATCGTTCCTGGGAAAATTGAAATTTTTCCATATATGGGCCACGGGTCCCGAAAATTGCCGAAAACAGCTGGCAGAATTTCAGCTGACTGAACACACAACTCGCAGAATTCCTTACCGGCAGAATATCCAAAAAAATTATCAAATTGTGGTAATATGGCTTTAAACGAAATAATATGGACAATCATACGAAAAATCACGAGAAAATTATGTGAAAAATGGTCGAAAACGAAAACCACTTCTCTAAATTTTTTGATATTTGTAAGTTCTGCCAGTTTTGTGATCTCTGTAATTGTAGGTTCTGCCAGAATAGAATTCTGCTAGTTTGGAGTAATGATGTTCAAAAAGTGATCAATGAGGGTAAGTGTGATAATAGGCTTAATGTGATCACCATTATCACTGTGATAATAGTGATAACGTTATCACTTATCACATGATAACGTTACCACATGGGGTGATAACGTTACCACATGCGGTGATAATGTTATAACATGGGGTGATAACGTTATCACCCCATGTGATTACGCTATCTCCCCCTCCTCCATGTGATAATGTTATCACATGATGTGATAACGTTATCACGTAATAATGTGATAAGTGATAACGTTATCACAAAAATCGTTAGCACTGATATCACAATGCGTTATCTTATCACTTATCACACCCTTTTATCATGATCACTTTGAACATCACTAGTTTGAAGGTCGCCCACTTTTTTAGGAGAGGGTTTCTGGCAACTCCACTGAAGATCAAAACTAAAGTCTCAAACGCCTAAATTACTCTAAAAAATTAAAAAAAAAACGATTCCATAATTTTTATCCATATGGATTGCTAACATATCTATCATACGCATCATCTTGTGGATCCGGTCCTATACTTCCATAGTTCGTGTTTATAACTGAAGTTTGGTTGAAAGCGTCGGTGATTTTATTGTCCAATGCTCTCAAAGGCATTCCTTGGGGTGCTAAAATTTGAATTTTTCAATTTAAAAATGTTAGGAAGAAGGAAAAATCATGGAGCTAATACACAATAGAGGGGGGCTACCCACGTGAAAAAATTTTTACGTGGGTGGCCCTATTGTGTGTGTAGTAGCTACAAAATTATATACCTAAGGTATCTCCAACATCGTCTTCAAACTCATGACTATATTTGATAGCATCAAATTTCAATAATCTATTAGCTAGATAGTTCGCTCCTAAGACAATAGCGGTAATAAATGCTAATAGGAAGAACATTCCTCGGGTGCCTAAAAATGGTTTTTAGTCTATTTGAATGAGGAGAGGAAAAAATTCGAAAAGAGAAAAAAATTTTTTTCGCCAAGAATAAAAGTCATCATCCATGGTTTTCCTCTTATAACACTATCCACTGAGCCATAGGTCGCTGAATCTGGGAGTGATCGAAATTTTACCTATGCTAGCAATAATAAATCCGCCTATAATCGTTCCGAGACCCTTCCCGAGTCCATGGTATAACAGTAATAACATGTATTGACTAGTAGGTTTTAAGTGAGCAGGTGAAACAAGTGAAATATAGGAAGAAGCAGTCGACCATGTCAAGCCTAAAACGCAGCCTTGGACTGCTTGAAGCGGTAAAATCATCCATGGATTTGAGATCCAACTTATGAGTAGGAATCTTATTACATTTGTCCCTAGGCAGCCATACATGGTCTAAAAAGTGGTGTCAAATTGCAAGTGGAGTAGTCAAGGGTATCCACTCCCGTTCTTGGAAAAAATTTTTTGCTGAAAATCTTAATAGTTCCCCATTATGATTTTTCACCAAAATCATCAAAAAATTTTCATTATTTTTACTAAAAATATTCAAAATTGTCAATTTTTCATCACAATTCATCATTTTTCGCCAAAACAATCGTCATCTTCGTAGCATTTTCAGCTTAAAAATGTCAATTTCCTATGAAATTTCGAAATTTCAATTCGATTTCGAAATTACGACCCCGATTTCGATTTCGCGATCTCGGAACACCGTAATTACGATTTCGATGTATCATTAGTGGAGGCGGGTCTCCCTCAACCTAGGTGATATAGGTCCGGTTCCAGAAACCATCCGTGGGTCGCAGCAACAAGCGGCTTGGTAGACTGCAGCCTACCAAGCCTCACGATCTTTTGCCTGATGTTCAATGAAATTTTTAATTATCGAAAAAATGGTTGATCCTAATTTTTTCAAAAAAAGAATAGGATTGATCGATTCGTGTCAACTTTATCATGTAAAAGTCGTTTCTTGTCAACTTTATGAACGTCGTTTTTGCTCTTTGATAAGTTCGACAGAAAATTAGACAACAAAGAAATTGTTTTCTCTGTTGCCTTCCTTGTTGGTCGCTCGAATTGTTTCTGGAACCGGATCATAGAGGAATACATACCTTAACATATCCAAACTTATTGATGATATTAAAAGAATGAAAATAAATCGCGATCTCAGCTGAATGATTTATAATCGAACAGAAGCCGAACAAAACTGGTGAGCCACCGATGTCCTAATTTTTTTTAATTTTTGAAAAAAATGCAAATTTTTTATTACCTGTAAGTGCCAGTAGAGGAAAGCAAAAACTATACCAGCACCGATTCCCACACAAACTACTGACAGTAGATAGAGGATGAGGTGTACATTCATCATTGCTTTGAGAACGCTTTTCCACGGAGCTTCTTCGACCATTGTATTGGCCTAAAAAATACAGGGCGTTCAAAATGAATATAGAAAGTTTGAAGCTACTACATAATAGGGGAAACAAATTTTCACCCACGTAAAAAATTTTTCGACAATTTTGTTCTGAAAGTGATCCCTCTAGGGGTAAAAACATGCAGAGAACCCGAATTTGACATTTTCGAAGCGAAAAACGTTTCCCTGATTCAGGGAAGCCGTATTATATATTGAAGCGAAAAGTTGCAAAAATACGATTTTTGCCTAAAAACGACCCTTTTTGAGGTAAAAATGTACGGGGAATCCGAATTTGACATTTATAATATTCCTCGGATTCAAGAAAAGCTGTATATCGACGCGAAAATTTGAGAGAAGAAAAAATCGAAAAGCATATCGTATTTAATAATACATAAATTTTAAAGCTCAAACTTTTTGCTATATTCTAGTTAACCAATGACTTAATCCAGTTATAAATGATTTTCTCGAATTTTCGTGTTGATATACAACTTTTCTTGAATCCAAGGAATTTTATAAATGTCAAATTTGGATTCCCCGCACATTTTTACCCCAAAAGGGGTCGTTTTTAGGCAAAAATTGCATTTTTGTGACTTTTCGCTTCAATACACAATACACTTTCCTGAATCAGGGAAGCATTTTGTCGCTTCAAAAATGTCAAATTCGGATTTCCCGCATGTTTTTACCCCTAGAGGGATTATTTCCAGAAAAACTTTCACGTGAGTGGCCCCTATTATGTAGTAACTTCAAATTTTCTTACATTTTCATGAATTTTGCATCGATTTCGCGCATTCCTTAAGTTTGAAAATGCTTCCCTGATTCAGGGAAATTAGTACATGTCCGATTTTCGCTTCAATGCATACTCTTATTTCCCTGAATCAGGATCGAGGAAGCATTTTCAAGCGCGCAATCGATTCCCCGCATAAAATTACCCCCAGAAATATGATTTTGTGAGAGAAATTTCAAAAAATTTCGATTTTCGCTTCAATATACACATCTATTTCCCTGAATCAGGATCAAGAAAGCATTTTTACGCTTCAGAAATGCGCGCAATCGATTCCTTGCATAAAATTAGCCCTAATATGGTTATTTTTGAAAAATATCGGGCCGAAAAAATGAAAAAATCGCCAAAATTCCGGTTTTTTTATACACCCCATCTTGTATTTTTCAAATTTGTCTTACTTGTATCTGTTTTGCCCTCGTCTTCTGAGCTACTGCTGGGTCCACTTCATCTATCCTGGTATCCATCACCAACCCTCCAACCGCATCCGGTCTGTGCTGCTCATGATGAGAGCTAAATCTGAACTGTGTCGCGACGATCATACACGCTCCAGCTAGGAGTGTACACGCCACAAAACATAGGATATAGTTCTTCTCTGTGGTGTTCTTAGTGGGGCATGGATGATTTCGGAAGGTGTCGGAAAAGTCGAGACCGATACCCATGATGAACATGGCCAGCGCCCAGCCAATCGAGCCAAATAGGCGAATT
Organism: Acrobeloides nanus; assembly: GCA_900406225.1. Taxonomy (NCBI): domain Eukaryota; kingdom Metazoa; phylum Nematoda; class Chromadorea; order Rhabditida; family Cephalobidae; genus Acrobeloides; species Acrobeloides nanus. The sequence goes on from OZJO01000034.1 coordinate 46,195, forward strand.
TTTCCGAACTAAATGTTAATATATAGTGCGTTCAAATAGATTCCGAACTTTAGTAAAATTGGAATATATACTTGGCTTGGGCTTGGGCTTAGGCTTAGGCTTAGGCTTGGGCTTAGGCTTGGGCTTAGGCTTGGGCTTAGGCCTGGGATTATTTTAGGCTTAAGTTTCGGTTTAGGCTTAGGCTTAGATTTCGGCTTAGGATTCGGTTTATGCTTATACTTGAGATTTGCGCTTAGGTATGAACACAACTATGAGATTTCTGCTTGCAAAAACTTTTATCCACCGTGCTTCTTATCCTACCTCTTTGGGCTGATCCGAGACCAAATTTAGAGTATACCCATCAGCCAAAGCTGGTGCTGGGGAGCTGAAAAATTCACCCAGTGCCACCAAAAGTAGCAACAACATAAAAGCTTGTTGCACAGCTGGCTCCCTATAAACCCGAGTACTATGTGGTGGGCTAACCAAGATCCCATATTTTTCTTCATCATAGTTGCAAACCTAGAAAATTCAAAAAATTAAAGGACCAGTCTATTTTCGGAAAGTTGATTTCACCCCCCGAAAGTAGACTGGTCCTTTAAGTCATGTCTTACAAAAAATAGTCATACTTGATTTTTGGTGATATACTCGGGAGCCATTCCGGCTACCATGTCTTCTTTTCTGTCAAATGTGGATAGATCTATTATGGTATCGAGGATTTCTGAAATTACATTTTTTGAAAAAAATAAAATACTTTTGTATGGAAAAATAATATCATCATCATGTTCCTTGCATAAAAATACCCATATGCAAAAATTTTCATGAATTTTGATTGATGCAAAAAGAATTCGCACCGAGTGCGAATCGAACCCGCTCCTTCAGTGCGGGATTCTGGCGTCCTAACCATTTGACTATGGTTTAAAAANGATGCAAAAAGAATTCGCACCGAGTGCGAATCGAACCCGCTCCTTCAGTGCGGGATTCTGGCGTCCTAACCATTTGACTATGGTTTAAAAAATTTTCGAGCGAACTATTGGGTTGTTCAGAAAGTTCCCGGATTTTTTACATGAATTTTGGACCGAAAATTTTTCTAAAAATGATCCCTATAGGGGTAATTTTATGCGGGGAATCGATTGTGCGCATTCCCGAAGTGTGAAAACACTTCCCTGACCCTGATTCAGGGAAGGGAATAGGTGTATTGAAGTGAAAATGAACTAAAATTCGAATTTTCGCCGGAAAACCGGTTGTCTAGGGGTTTTTCCAGGCGAGAAATCGATTGCGCGCATTTTCGAGCATGAAAAAATTTCCCTGATTTTTCGCCTAGAAAAACTCCTAGATAGTTAGTTTTCCGGTAAAAATTCGAAGTTTTTTCATTTTCGTTTCAATACACCCATCCCCTTGCCTGAATCAGGGTCAGGGAAACATTTTCACGCTTTGGGAATGCGCGCAATCAATTTTTCGCCTAGAAAAACCTCAGCCAGTTGTGTTTAAATTTGTTTTCTACGTGAAAATATTGAGAACCCTTACGATTTCCAGTAGTATCTCTCTTCTTGCGGCCCAAGCCGGTAGCTTCTTTGATATAGCCGATGGCTCCTCCTTTGATAATCTTCCCAGCTGGCTCTAATATCATCCCACGTGGACATTTTTCGACACTCGTATTTTTGTCCAAAACAACACACCATGGTGTATTGGGCTGAACAAACCCAATGGCTAGAGTGAACACGATAAAAGCTCCGAGTGAAAAGAGGAGAAGGAGTTTTCCTGAAAATTTTTCATGAGCTCAATTTTTTAAGAACTCAGGACCCAATTGCACACATAGGAAAGTGGAAAGTAAGAAGTACAAGGTGATTTTAAAAAATGAGAATTTTGTGATTTTTTCAAAAATCTTCAAGCTTTTAAATTTTAACCAAAATAACCATATGGGGGGGGGGGGGGTTCTATGAAGAATCGATTGCACGCATTGCCGAACCTTGAGATCACTTCCCTGATCCTGATTCAGGGAAGAAGCATGTGTATTGAAGCGAAAGTAGGCTAATTCATGGTCAGGGAAACGTTTTCAAGGTTCGGCATGCGTGCAATCGATTCTTCGCATAGAAAACCGTCTAAGAATCGATTTCACGATTGCCGAATCTTGAAAACGCTTCCCTGACCCGGAATTAGCCTATTTTCGCTTCAATACACATGCCTCTTCCCTGAATCAGGAACAGGGAAGCGTCTTCAAAGCTCGGCAATGTGCGCAATCGATTTCTCGCATAGAAAAACTCCTATATTGTTATTTTAGTAAAAATTAAAAAACTTGAAATTTTTTGAAAAAATGCCAAAATTCTCATTTTTTGGATCACCCTGTAAATATACGAATTTTGAACGTTACACTTTCCAACTTTTCGATGTGCGCAATAGGCTCCTGACGTCATTTTCCATCATTTTTACGCTAACCTTTTTTTGCTATCTTAATATTTTATGTTTGTTTGTTTATGCCTACCTTTTCGAAATCGGTCGGCGAACAAACCCCAAAATGGGCCGGCGACAAATTCCACCAACGGCCGGATGCCTAGTAAAATGCCTGCCTGAGCGGCAGTCATACCAAGCTGTTTGAAATAAATGGCCAATAACGGGAATAGACTCCCAAAAGAAGCAAAATATAAGAGATAAAAGAGACGAACTATGAACAAATCTCTAGGTATATCGCGCCCGAAGATATGCACCACACGTTCTTCGCCCACCGAGTCCATCATCATTTTTGAAGGGACGGATGTATTCAAGAAATCAGAAAGCTTTTAAATACCCGTTATTCGTAGAAAAAAATTCTAAAATTTTTGAGCTTATCAGAAAATTAAAAGTATTAGAAATAAGTTTAAATTGTTAGGAAGTAAGGGGTTAGTTTTCGAGTTCAGGACAACCTTGATTGTAAGCCTAGGCTTAGGCTTACGATCAGGGTTGTCCTGAACTCGATTTTTGGAGACTCGAACTCAAAAAATAATCGATTTTCGAAAAAGTAATATTTAAAAAAAATTTATCTTTCTAAAATTTGCCAAAATGTCATAAGTATTAAATTAAAATCCGTTTCCGCTCATAGTGGAAAAAAGTCCGAATGCGATGGCCAAGTGGTCCAAGGCGCTAATCGTCCGCAAGTTAAGCAACGTTGGACTCGCAAGTTCGATTCCCACCAGGGTACAACTTTTGATTTTTTTAAAACTTTTTTGTACAAAAAATGGAGCAAAATTTTTGCCCTATTTTTTGTAAAGAATTTTTTTTGAAAATCAAAAGTTTTGTCCTGATGGGAATCGAACTTGCGGGCCCAACATTGCCTAACTTGCCAGATCGGATGGCCAGCGCCTACTTGGCCATCGCATTCAGACTTTTTCCATTATAAGCAGAAACGGACTTTAAAGGTTCAGTACATTTAGAAAAAAAGTTGTTATATTCGATTTCTCGCGTAAAAATACCCCTTATAGGTGATTTTTGAAAAAAAAAAGTTTTGAAAATTTTCACCAAAAAACGCAAAAGTACGGTTTTTTGGCACATCCTGACTGAGTTCGACGACTTTTCCTTTACAATATAAAAATTTGACGATCATACGAAAAAAATTTTACTTTAAAATTCATCGATACT
>OZJO01000036.1:0-13506 GCA_900406225.1 Acrobeloides nanus
CTTTCCTTGTTAGAAATAAAAGTATGAGATGGCAACACTTTCCCAATGATGTCTTTTTTAACTATTTATAACTTTATCTTTTGATGAGTTCAAAAATTTTACGCGTTGAAATATCCCAAATGACTTACATATATCTTTAAATAAATAAAAGATGGTATACATTCAGCAGCAGAGCCTAATACGAAAATCAATATATAAAAATATCCCAAAACAGTACTAAAGACTTTGTCATACTGATGATTAAACACCACGGCCGTAAAACGATTGAATGCTATCAACAAATCCATATTCATACACAACACGAAGATATATTGAAAACCGGTGGAGATAATGATATTTCCAATTTCCCCGAACAGACAATAGCCTAACAAGTGACAGAAGGCTTGATAAATATACCAGACCGCTTCATAGATATCGGTACAGTTTTTAACCAACACGAATCTATAGAAAATGTTTTTATATTTATGTCGCTTTTCGGATAGGAATATTATATAGAGGATTGATAGATGAAGAAATATTACAATAGGAGATACTATGAATTGTATTGTTGCTATAATCTGACGAATAACAAGCGGTAGTGGTTCCATGATACGAGGGATTCCGATGGGATACGAATTAAAAGAAGATAAAATCATTGATGCATTTACAGAATCATTCTGTAATTGTAATGTTGTAGGAAAACACAGAAGGATCAAATAAAGCAGCAAATAACATGTCGACTTCATCACTTTCTTCAAGTAACCGAGACTAAAACTAATCGAAATCTACTTTTTGTGTTTCTTCTTATCAATGAAGAAACGAAGTTGTATCTCAGGTATGAATCAAGTATAAGTTGTTAGAAATAAATTTAAGATACGAAAAGTAACTTGTTATTACATTTTTCATCGGAAATTAGTTCTTTTTTCTTTAAGCCCTTTTCTTAAACCCTTTTCTTTGTTACTTGTGAAAATTAATTATACTGCTGTTTGAATAGAAACGAAATCTTAAGGAAAGTATAAACAGGCATTCAACGCCTCATCTATCCATGGACAATAAAAAATCATTCCATACTTAACACTCGAACCGCCGTATCTGATTTTGGCCTCTTTCAAGGTAGTTTTGTGTGAAAAACACGATGCGTAAAAAACAATAGGGTGAAAAATTGATTACGCACATCCCCATCGCGTGAAAATGCTTGGAGCAAGTTCCCTTTTGGATTGTCACTTGGCGTGGTTAAAATTTCAACAAAGAAACATTAAGTGGCGGTCACCAGGGGAAATAAGTGGCGGTAACCACTCCAAATTTGAACCCCTGGTTACCGCCGCTTAACGTTGACTAAACCCGACAAAAAATTTTCTTCCGGAAATTACCCATTTAGGGGTAATTTTATGCGAAAAATCGATTGCGTGCATTCCCGCAACCTGAAAACCACAGAAAAATGGTGAAAATTCGATTTTCTCGAGAAATGGCAAATGTTAGCGTTTTTATTTTTGCTTGAAAGCTTAGAAAAGATGCTGGAAATTTATTTTTAAATTTTTTTAAAGCTAGTGATTGTTAATATTGTGGCCCTAAAGAGGGCCGTTGGGATAAGGAAACCATCACTTTCACCTGGCTTATTCACGGGTGGCATTGGTAGAAAGCTGACACTTGTACCAGTGAACGACATGCCGGTGCGCGATTCCGGTTTCAAATTTAGCATATTCGATAGACAGATTCGAAGCCACCTTAAAGAATTCAGCTGGAGAGAAAGATTTGGAAGACCAAATCAAGTTTTGTTCAACTTCTGTTCACAAGTAGCAGCACCATGCAATCCGTGAACAAGCCATCATCTTATCCTCTTTAGGCCCTCTTTAGGGCCACAATATTAACAATCACTAGCTTTAAAAAAATTTAAAAATTAATTTCCAGCATCTTTTCTAAGCTTTCAAGCAAAAATAACGCTAACATTTTCCATTTCTCGAGAAAATCGAATTTTCACCATTTTTCTGTGGTTTTCAGGTTGCGGGAATGCACGCAATCGATTTTTCGCATAAAATTACCCCTAAATGGGTAATTTCTGGAAGAAAATTTTTTGTCGGGTTTAGTCAACGTTAAGCGGCGGTAACCAGGAGTTCAAATTTGGAGTGGTTACCGCCACTTATTTCCCCTGGTGACTGCCACTTAATGTTTCTTTGTTGAAATTTTGACCACGCCAAGTGACAATCCAAAAGGGAACTTGCTCCAAATGTTTCCTTCACCTTGTTTTCACGAAAATAGCACTATTTCACATTTGCTTAAAATTTGCATAATTCCAAACTGCAAAGAGAATAATTCTATTTTCGCGAAAACAAGGTGAAGGAAGCATTTTCACGCGACAGGGATGTGCGTAATCAATTTTTCACCCTATTGTTACCCTTAGAAGGTCATTTTTCAAAAAAACATTTTTTGGAGAAAGGGCCCTAATTTGCACCCCCTTTAAGGGCTCCTTGTGAGCTCTTTGGTTCTTTAGTTTTTCCATAAACTGTGATATGAGATTAATCGAGGTAGAATCAACTTACCTTCAATGACAAATTACTAATAGATGTCCTTCTAGATGCATGGAGTTATGATCCAAACACTCAAATGTACCAAAATTTGCATATTTTACATCCATAGAGCACTTTTTCCAAAAAATTTTTTACGCATCATGTTTTTCACACAAAATTACCTTGAAAGAGGCTAAAATCAGATTCGGTGGTTCGAGTGTCAAGCATAGAAAAATTCGAGAATGATTTTTTTTATTAACTTTGTATAGATGTAGGCGTTGAATGCCTATTTATACTTTCCTTAGAATTTTGGCTATTCAAACGGCAGTATAAAAAATTTTCACGAGTAACAAAGAAAAAGGGAGCTCAATGACTGCAGAAAAAAGGACTAATTTTCGTTTGTATAATGAAAAATTTATTAACAAGGTAGTTTTCGTATCTAATTTTATTCCTTTTTATTTTTTAATTTTATTTCTAACAACTTGTACTTGATTAACACCTTGTTTTGGAGGTATAGCTTCGTTTCTTTGTCGGTAAAAAGAAATATAAAAAGTAGATTTAGATTAGTTTTAGTCACTAGAAGAAAGTAATGAAGACGACATGGTATTTGCTGCTTTATTTGATCCTTCTGTGTTTTCCTACAACAGTACAATTACAGAATGATTCTGTAAATGCATCTATGATTTTATCTTCTTTTAATTCGTATCCCATCGGAATCCCCCGTATCATGGAACCACTACCGCTTGTTATTCGTCAGATTATAACAACAATACAATTCATAGTATCTCCTATTGCAATATTTCTTCATCTATCAATCCTCTATATAATATTCCTATCCGAAAAGCGACATAAATATAAAAACATTTTCTATAGATTCGTGTTGGTTATAAGCTGTACCGATATCTATGGTGGGATCTGGTATATTTATCAAGCCTCCTGTCATTTGTTAGGCTATTGTCTGTTCGGGAAAATGGGAAATATCATTATTTCAACCGGTTTTCAATATATCTTCTTTTTGTGTATGAATATGGATTTGTTGATAGCATTCAATCGTTTTACGGCCGTGGTGTTTAATCATCAGTATGACAAAGTCTTTAGTACTGCTTTGGGATATTTTTATATATTGATTTTCGTATTAGGCTCTGCTGCTGAATGTATACCATCTTTTATTTATTTAAAGATATATGTAAGTCATTTGGGAGGGCCTAAAGTTTAAGCCTAAGCGTAGGCCTAAGCCCAAGCCTAAGCATAGGCCTAAGCCCAAGTACAAAAATTCAGTCGGCCAAGTGACCGGGTCGGCCAAATGACCGATCGTCCAAGTGACTGGTCAGCCAAATGACCGGTCGGCCAAGTGACCAGGTCAGTCAACAAGTGACCGGACACGCATTTTTTCATATGGTTGTAAATTACTGGTCTGGTTTCCACGATTTCCTAGTTTCTTTCGAAATTTTCTTGATTTTTATACACCCTGTATAATTTAGCATTCGGAAGAGAACATATTTTCTTATTATTATCAACCATCCGTAAACTTTGTAAAACTAACGATACTGATAGAGTTAGGATGTACATACATTGCTCATACGATCTTAGCTGTTTTGTGAGTTTAACCCAAATTGAAAAAAGCTATATTTTTTAGGTACATATGTTCATTCATTAGTTTGAGGAAACTAAAACTAAAATCGGATTTGCAAAGAAAAGAAGGAATTTTGTTGTATCAAGGATTTTTCAGTGGAATTCCCTGTTTTGTAATGATGACGTTTCATCATCTCATGCGCTATCCGCTCGTCGAAACACTAGGAGGAGCTTGGTGCATGCTAAATGGCCCTGTAGCCTACTTGTCTTTTAATCCAGAGCTTCGAAGAGATTTCTTCCAGGTTTTCCTCGGTGCTAATAAAATGGCCAAGAAACTGATGACGACTATTATTCCACAAATACGGAGAAAAAAGGCGAATGCAGTCTATAACGTGAATGTAGTCACACTTAACGGAAAGTGATGTTGAAATTTGCCGAGCAATTTCTTACCTTCCACAAATTGGATTTACGAAAAAAGTCGGAATTTACGTAAAAATCATAAAATTTTCCCATTTTTCTTAGAATCAGCTATTAAATAAAAATTTGGCCTATTTAAAATTTTTAAATTTTTTTGCCAATATTGGGTACTACTAAGGATTAGCGACCCCACTTAGTGTGATATTTTTCCAAAAAATTTTTTTAGCTTTTTTCTTTGGAAATAACCTCTCTAGGGGTACCTCACGTTATATTATGCGAGAAATCGATTGCGCGTACCTCCGAGCATTTTCTCTACGTATCAAAAATATGAAACTNGTGGAACTATTTCCTGAAATATTTCCGGAAATATTTCAAAATGTTTTCGTTTCAATAAACACAACTTTTAAAATTCAATTGCCTGATTAGCAATAAGATTCATTTACTGACACGAAAAAAATTTAAATCAAATATGATCGTTTTTGGTGAAAAATTGGGAAATTTTGGTTATTTTTGGTGATAAAAAATGGGGAAATTTGATCGATTTTGGTGAAAAACTGGAAAATGTTGGTCATTTTTGATGAAAAACTGAGAAATTTTTATCGATTTGAGTGAAAAAATGGGAAATTTTTATCCTTTTGGGTGAAAAAATGAGAAAATTTAGTTATTTTTGATGAAAAAATAGGAAATTTTGGTCGTTTTTGGTAAAAAAACTGAGAAAATTTAGTTATTTTTGGTGAAAAACTGGAAAATTTTAATCGTTTTACGTGAAAAAAATTTTTTTGACACGAAAAAATTTTTTTGATCTTTTTTGAAAAAAATGGACTAAGTTGATTTAAATTTTTTAATGCAAGTAAACGGATTTTATTGATAATCAGGCAATTGAATTTTAAAAAGTTGTGTTGATTGAAACGAAAACATTTTGAAATATTTCCATAAATTTGGAAATATTTCAAATTTCCATCATGCAACCCTAATTATGACTATGACGTTATTATGTGTTTTGACTGGTTCATATTTACGTTTTATTATTTGAATATGTTTTATCATTTTATGAGAGCCTAGTGCCCGTAAATAAAGTTGAAATTTAAATCTCGTTCTAAGAAAAAATAACAAATTACGTTGTATTACGTTATCATGAGAAAAAAACTGTGATACCCATTATATAAAAAAGTATGTGATGATGATCAGAATGGAATATTTTAATAATATAAAAGGGCGTATACTTCCTTGTCTATAGTTTAGAGGATATTTTCTTAGAACTTGTATATTGTTAGATTTTTTCCTACGAGAAACTGCTCACTTAAACAATAACAGACCTTTAAAAACGTGACGAAGAAAGCTTGTGATAAAACTAAAGATACCATGTTGAATTTATATTAAAATGAATAGTCCAATTTTTTCCCAAAAGTTTTATCGGCTATAAATTCATCAATCTACTATCAAACTCTTATATAAAGCTCTCATGAAAAATTTCTCCATATATGTTGAGAAACGTTATAAAAGTGATATGAGCAGTTATAATTTTACTACGACTAACTCATCGACTCCTCAACGTTCCATGCTTGTTTATTTTGCTTATATAGGTGTAGGAAGTGTGGCAATATTAGCTAACTTTCTTCTTATCTCAGTATATTTGTCGAATAAAACGCTTTTTATGAGGTTTATCTTGTTTGTGGGGTTAGCTTTGGCCGATCTTATTAATGGTTGTGCATTCGTTTGGACAGGTAAAAAGATAAGCCTAAGCCTAATTTTAAGCCTATGCATAAGCATAAGAGGTCAGTCACAAATTGCGTTTGCCAAAAACCACGATTATCAGACCCCCCTAGTTTGCAGCAGATTTGGTCGACCCCCTCCCCCAATTTTAGATTCGTTAGAAAATCCCGGACCCCCTTCCGGGAAACGTAATTTGTGAATTACCCCTAAGCCAACTTAAGTATAAGCATAAGCCCTTTACTTCCAAATGTTTTCTTTTTAATTGCATATGACTTTAACATTTGATGAATTCAACAATCCTATCAGATTGTTTAAAAAATTGTATCAACAAACGTGCAATTTTAGGTTTTTATCGGATATTCACTAGCATAGCGATTCAAAATGATGGAGTCAACAATACCTCTACGTATATATGCGCTTCAACTCCACATAATGCCTTATGGGTTATTGGAGGACAATGGGCTGCCACTATAACACTCATTCTCGGAATTGAAAGATTTGTCGCAGTTCGATTTCCAATAAAATATTATAAATTTACTATGTAAAAGATAGTTTTAAAGAGTAATTTGATCGAAAGTTTTAGGCATTATGGATGGATTTTATTGGCATCTTTTGTATTTGTATTAATTTCATTCGGAAATGCCTTAATAAGAGGAATGATTGTAGAAAAGGACACAGTTTCATCACGTTTATGTTCGATAAGGTCGGCATATGGTGGTTTGTATGTGTAAGTTATATATCTATAATTAGGGCCTCCACTAATCAAATGGAAGTACCAATTATAGCACTAATTGCATTTTCGACGTCGAGATGGTTTTATTTTTAAGGGTCAACGAATTTTCAAGTGGACTTCACCTGAATTATAGCTCAACAAAGGATGAATATAATTGCAAAAGACCACATTCGCAAATTCGTTGACCCTGAAAAGTTACTCTCGCTTTAAATTTTGCGTCTCGACGTCGAAAAGAGCACTAATTGCAATCAGTGCTCCCCAACTTGAAATTAGTGCAATCTTGACGCCGTGGAGACGAATTAGTGGAGGCCCTTGGATTTAAATCTAGATATAGACTTATTACTTACCTATATTTTTTATAGAAAATTTGGTTATTTGTTTATTTCTATAGCATATTTACTTGGTTTTATCCTAAATATAGCTGCTTATTTAATGGTAAAATCAAGATTTAGCAAAAACGTATTCAACGATCAGCTATTCAAAAAGGAACTAAAAAAGATTAGGTATATAAAATTTCATAATTTAAGTAACAAAATCAAATTGTTTAATCTTTAGGCTAATATTTATAGTGACATTTTTCTCGGTATTGTTTCTTGGCCTTCCAAATGTCTATTTATACCTAAGTGACCTGAAATTGTTTTCCAGCGATGCAATGTTGGGTTCATGGTTAAATATCGCATTTGTTTGCAGATCTTCTCTGAATATTTTTCTAATTGGGGCTGGCAATAAAGAGTTTATGTTAAGGGTGAAAGATATTATAAACACTTATTTCAAAAAGAAATTATTCATTATTAATGCCAGGTAAATTTAGAAAAAAATATGGTTTTGATGAATGATTTTAGCTCTCATGCCCGGGTTTATCCTGTATCAGTCATCATGGTAACACCCTCTCGATAATCTATAACATCAGTTAAAATCGTAAGAACAACTCTAAGACCATGAATTTGATAAAATATTTAAAAAATAAAAGATTTTTTATTTAAATTAATTAAAGGACCAGTACACTTTTAAACCGATTTTTTATTCAAAAGTGGAAAAGAAATTTCACGTTGGGCAACCACTTTTTGCTTTGAAAGTAAATTCCAATTCGTTGTCTCTGATGAGATATTTCAATACAAAATAGCATGAAAAATTTAAACGTATATTGAAGCGAAGGGATTGATGCCGTTTGAATTCCTAATTCAAATCTGTTTATTGAAACGATTGACCAAATTCAATAAAAGCTACAATTTAACGATTTCTTCGTTTATTTCATGGAAAATAAGTGTTTTTGTAACATTTATCATTTTTAAAATGTGTTTAACTTTTTTTTCCTATAAAATAGTCTTTTTGCAATAAGTATTTAACAATAGCACAGCGGTGCGTTACAAATTTACATTTTAAAGTTTTCGAACGTGCTTAACACGATGGTGAAAAAATTTTTTGAAAAAAATTTTCCTAGGGGCCATTTGGCACTTATGAAGTTTGGGTCCTATAACGAAATTTTATCCTTTTTTCGAATGGTCATAACTCCTCGTAGAGATTGTTTCAGGGTCCCAGCGACCACTTATTAGCCTCCTCTCGATCCCCTCTACATCTTTGCTCTACATCACTTTTGGGAAGTTTTCGATTCAATAAAAAGCTATAGGGCAAAATTTGAAAAATATGCGAATTTTAAGGTCGGATTTTTGACATAAAATGCCATTTTTCGCCATATTGCATATTTTTTCAGCCAAAGTGGTAAAGACAAAAGTTGTAGCTTAAAACGCCAGCAATTTTTTGGTATATAAATCATGGGGGTCTAGTCAATATTTTTGGGGTCAAAATTGTATATTGACACGAAAACATAGCTTATTCTCAAAAAGACCGATTGGATCGTATTCAGCATACACTCTTATCTACTATTGGACAAAAATTTCATCGAAAAAAAGAGAAAAAGCGGATTTTCGATATATTTTTTGGGCGGCAACAACTTATGTTACAACCAATATAAATTGATCAAGAATTTGACTTTTGAAATTTGGTGATTATAAATTTTTCTAAGTCATTATATGACATTTGTGACATTATGTGCCAAATTGAGCCGACTTAAAACGTTATAAAATGGCACAAAATGTCATAAAATGGTTTAAAACGTTCGAGAATTTTCTCTCTACTTATCAAAAATATGAAACTTGATTACCTATTATTATAGTTACCATAGCTTATTTATTTATGCCCAAATTACTGTTTTATTATTATGACTATGACGTTATTATGTGTTTTGATTTGTTCATATTTGTGTGTTATGATTTGAATATGTTTTATGTCTTATCATTTTATGAGAGCCTAGTGCCTGTAAATAAAGTTGAAATTTAAAACTTGTTCTAAGAAAAAATAACAAATTACGTTGTATTACGTTATCATGAGAAAAAACTGTGATACCCATTATATAAAAAAGTATGTGATGATGATCAGCATGGAATATTTTTAATAATATAAAAGGGCGTATACTTCCCTATCTACAGTTTAGAGGATATTTTCTTAGAACTTGTATATTGTTAGATTTTTTCCTACGAGAAACTGCTCACTTAAACAATAACAGACCTTTAAAAACGTGACGAAGAAAGCTTGTGATAAAACTAAAGATACCATGTTGAATTTATATTAAAATGAATAGTCCAATTTTTTCCCAAAGTTTTACGTTTATTCATCGGGTACAAATCCGTCAATCTACTATTAAACTCTTATATAAAGCTCTCACGAAACATTTCTCCATATATGTTGAGAAACGTTAACAAGTGTTATGAGCAGTTTTAATTTTACCGATAATTTTACTACGACTGACTCGTCGACTCCTCAAAGTTCCATGCTTGTTTATTTTGCTTATATAGGTGTAGGAAGTGTGGCAATATTAGCTAACTTTCTTCTTATCTCAGTATATTTATCGAATAAAACGCTTTTTATGAGGTTTATCTTGTTTGCGGGATTAGCTTTGGCCGATCTCATTAATGGTTGTGCATTCGTTTGGACAGGTAAAAAGATAAGCCTAAGCCTAATTTTAAGCCTATGCATAAGCATAAGGGGTCAGTCATAAATTACGTTTGCCAAAAACCTAGATTTTTCGGACCCCCTAGTTTGCAACCGCTAGATTTGGTCGACCCCACCCCCATTTTAGATTCGTTATAAAATCCTGACCCCCTCCCTTTCCGAGAAACGTAATCTGTGAATGACCTCTAAGCCAAGCCTAAGCCTTTTACTTCCAAATGTTTTCTTTTTAATTGCATATGACTTTAACATTTGATGAATTCAACAATCCTATCAGATTGTTAAAAAAATTGTATCAACAAACGTGCAATTTTAGGTTTTTATCGGATATTCACTAGCATAGCGATTCAAAATGATGGAATCAACAATACCTCTACGTATATATGCGCTTCAACTCCACATAATGCCTTATGGGTTATTGGAGGACAATGGGCTGCCACTATAACACTCATTCTCGGAATTGAAAGATTTGTCGCAGTTCGATTTCCAATAAAATATTATAAATTTACTATGTAAAAGATAGTTTTAAAGAGTAATTTGATCGAAAGTTTTAGGCATTATGGATGGATTTTATTGGCATCTTTTGTATTTGTATTAATTTCATTCGGAAATGCCTTAATAAGAGGAATGATTGTAGAAAAGGACACAGTTTCATCACGTTTATGTTCGATAAGATCGGCATATGGTGATTCGTATGCGTAAGTTATATATCTATAATTATGACCACACGTAGGCTGCGGGTGTCGTGGGGTGTGATGACGACAGGGCAGGGTCGGAGGGTTGTACCGAGGGGTCGAGAGGGTTATGCCGGGGGGAGAGGAAAGAGGGTCGTGCCGGGGGAGGTGATTTTATTATTTTGGTCTGTCGTACGACAGACTAGGATTGTGGGGTTGTGCTTAAAAAAAAATTACAACAGACCACGCGCCCACGTGTGATTAGGACCTCCACTAATTCAAATGGAAGCACCAATTGCATTCTCGGCGTCGAGATGGTTTTATTTTTAAGGGTCAACGAATTTTCGAATGTGACTTCACTCGAATTATAGCTCAACAAAGGATGAATACAATTGTAAAAGACAGCATTCACAAATTCGTTGACCCTGAAAAATAATCTCGATTTGAATTTTGCGCCTCGACGTCGAGACGAGCACTAATTGCAATCAGTGCTCCCCAACTTGAAATTAGTGCAATCTCGATGCCGTCGAAACGAATTAGTGGTGGCCCTTGGATCTAGATCTAGACATAGACTTATTACTATACCTATATTTTTTATAGACAATTTGGTTATTTGTTTATTTCTATAGCATATTTACTTGGTTTTATCCTAAATATAGCTGCTTATTTAATGGCAAAATCAAGATTTAGCAAAAATGTATTCAACGATCAGCTATTCAAAAAGGAACTAAAAAAGATTAGGTATATAAAATTTCATAATTTAAGTAACAAAATTATATCTTTAGGCTAATATTTATAGTGACATTTTTTTCGGTATTGTTTCTTGGCCTTCCAAATGTCTATTTATACATAAGTGACCTCAAATTGTTTCCCATGGGTGCAATGTTGGGTTCATGGTTAAATATCGCATTTGTTTGCAGATCTTCTCTGAATATTTTCCTAATCGGAGTTGGTAATAAAGAGTTTATGTCGAGAGTGAAAGATATTATAAATACTTATTTCAAAAAGAGGTTATTCATTATTAATGCCAGGTAAATTTAGAACAAAATATAAATATGGTTTTGATGAATGATTTTAGCTCTCATGCCTCAGTCCATCCTGCAAAAGTCATCGTAGTAACACCCTCTCGATAATCTTTAACATCGGCTAGAATCGTAACAACAATTCTAAAACCATGAATTTGATAAAATGTTTAAAAAAATTTTATTTAAATAAATTAAAGGGGGTATAATTATGGACTATTTCATGGAAAATTTTTCTAAAATGATCATTTTTAGGGGTAATTTTATGCGGGAAATCAATTGCACTCACTCCCAAAATGTGAAAACGCTTCCTTTACCCTGATTCAGGGATGAAATCGGTGTATTGAAGCGAAAATCAATTTATTTACGTAAATACCTACCCTTTCCCTGAATCAGGGTCAAGGAAGCGTTTTCACATTTTGGGAGTGTGCGCACTCCCAAAATCGATTCCCCACATAAAATTACCCCTAAAAATCATATAATTTTGTTGATTGTAGGTAGCAAGAAAAAATATAAGATTAAGATATAGAAGGTTTCCCACATGGGCGAGACGTCAGATTTGTGCTTTTAGAGAACGAAAATGGTTCTGAACACATTTTGCTATTTGCAAAAATTTTTTATTGTTAATGCTCAACATTTTATAAAAAACAAATCAACTAATTTAACAGACGCCACAAGATTTTGGGCAGTTCGTGCCAACCCATTGATTTGAGGTACAATAATTACTGAGAGCCCATGATCCACAATAGATATTTGCGTCTGAACAGGCTAAAAAAATACCATTTTTTCATAGAAGATTGGAAATTTATGCTTACCAGGTGGCTTGCAATACATTTTGTTGATTAATACGATATCTCCTTGACGTAGGCCTTTTCGTTGCCCCATAAGTGGGGTATTTGAGGCGGGGTCAAATTTGGGAATCATAGTTTGAACACTAGGGTTTACACCAGCAACAAAACTGTTGTAATGCATAATCGAGCCGTAATCATAGATTACACCATAACTAAAATAGGCGCGAATAAAGAAGCGAAAAGCCGCAAAAATCGCATTTTTACGACTTTTCGCTTCAATACATAGGCCTTTCCTGAATCAGGAAAGCATTTTTTCGCTTCGAAAATGTTAAAGCCAGAATCCCCGCATGTTTTTACCCCTAGAAGTAGCCATTCCCAGAAAAAAATTTTGAAAATTTTTCACGTGAGTGGCCCCCTCCCTCTTATTGTGTAGTAGCTCTCAATTTTTTGTTTTACGGATTGAAACAAACTATAGAAAATCTAATTTTTTTAACTATCAAATTTTATATAAAATTTTTTCTATAAGTTACCTAGTGAACTGTTTTGAATCAGAAACAGCAAAATAATCGTATTGTTGAGGGTTAATATTGTCCCAGTTGATAGTTAGAAAGTTATCACGATCGCCTCGAATATGATGGTGGTTTACACCAAGTGCATGAAAGGTTTCATGCATGACTACACCCGTAAACTAAATTTTTTATTTCAAAAACGCCGGATTAAAGGAAAAATTTACATCTGGACATGTAAAACTTAGGTAAATCGGATTTGCTGGTGAAACTTTTCCAATGTACGATAGGCCACAGCTAAAAACAAACGATAAAAAATTGATAGATCTAATAAAAATTCTAGTTTTTAAAGGACCAGTAATTTACAACCATATGAAAAATGATAATTTCGGAAAGATCATGAAAAATGATAATTTCGGAAAGATCATGAAAAATGAAGCATTTTTTGTTTTTACGGCATGTTCTGAATCGTTATAGTTTTCGAGATAATTGCGTTTGAAATTTTGAATTTATTACAAGCTCTTCGTTGTAATACACAATTCAAAAAAGTTTGTGTATTACAACGAAGAGCTTGTAACAAATTCAAAAT